>JAVGWX010000017.1:14623842-14866342 GCA_036924085.1 Ariolimax columbianus | reverse complement strand
AGAGGAACCGGAGGGATCATCACGATGGGTCATTGCTTGGGGAAAATTCTCATTTAAAATTTACTCAAATGATTATAGGGATTCTAGGCCCACAGGGAATATGTCGCAAAATGGGGACTGTGTGGCTATAACATCAGGTCTTTGGTTATGTGGTTAGCGAGTGGCATAGATGGCGCCTGAAATGTGGCGAGGAAATGTAAATGGAACTAGTTGTATACAGATTCTGCAGAGTCTTCTAAGTTAGGTTAAGTCAAGTCAAATCAAGAAGTGAAGTTAAGTTAAGTTAAGATAAGTTTGATTTAGCGGAGTGGTAAAACATCCTTTTCACGGTCAAAGTGCGGGGTTCAACTCCCGTTACCGGCACACCTCAGCCAAAATAATACGATGTAAATGGATATCTGGCTTAATGATATAGAAGATAAGGGAAGGAGGTAAGTTAGACAAGCTGTGGCCTCCTACAACAAAATCTCTAACACTTGATCCGAGACAGCAGTGACTACTTCGAGACTACTTTTATGTTTTTCTTCTGAGTTCAGGCTTTTTGCCGTGCAAGTTCAGTTTCCAAGTCGCTAGGACGAAGTCCGTGGTCCTCTCTGGGTCCGTCTAGCCAGGTTTGGGGAAGGTCTCTACTTTCTAGGCAGTCATGTAGCAGTCTTCACCCTTTAATAAAAGGTCACAGCGTATTCTAGTCCTACAGAAAACAAGTTAGCCGTTCGTTTATTTTACTCCTTCCTGTACCTTTTTCACTCCGACCTGGACATACGGTCACCAACACAGTTGAACTTCTGCAAAACGTGTGCTGTTCCGGCGGTAGTGTAGCTAATCTTCTTCTTCTTTCTTCTGCTTTCGTTCTTAATCTCTCGCTACCAAGCTCTGAACAGGGCTTTACGATACAGGATGTAGTCCGGAGAACGATATGCGTTGTGTCGCTAGTTTACAGTTTGACTGCGATATTTGCACGTTTCGGTCCGACACATCCGTCTACGGCAGAGTGTAGGTAATAACTTTGTTTTTTAAATGATGAAATTGCTAGCCACATGCACAACTCTCTTCAGCCGTGATCTAGTTGCATGAACGTGAAGTGGTCCTAGTCTTTCTTCCCCAGTAATCGAAGTAAAAAAAAGTATTTTAGGTAATGCTGTTATTGTTTCGAACGCCCATAATAAGTAAGTTGACTGTTTTGTGCGCCCTGAAAAGGACGTCAAGTGACGGGTTGTAGTAGCTTTCCTCGCATCCTGAGCGTGCTGATGAAGGTGGGTCGATGTCCTCCAGGCGGTTGTGCTATGCTTGGCTTCATCTACATGTCGCAGACTACTACGGAGATCACTTCGATCCCTCGAGTCGTTAGCCAGGCTGCCATGAAAACAGCCCGTTTCGAAGGAGGGCTACGAGGAAGACAATGTGAGGGTCTTGACCACTATATTTTTCCTGACCCTGACTAACATGTCTGATCAGTATATTTTGCCTGACCCTGACTAACATGTCTGATCAGTATATTTTGCCTGACCCTGACTAACATATCTGATCAGTATTTTGCCTGACCCTGACTAACATATCTGATCAGTATATTTTGCCTGACCCTGACTAACATATCTGATCAGTATATTTTGCCTGACCCTGACTAACATATCTGATCAGTATATTTTGCCTGACCCTGACTAACATGTCTGATCAGTATATTTTGCCTGACCCTGACTAACATGTCTGATCAGTATATTTTGCCTGACCCTGACTAACATGTCTGATCAGTATATTTACCTGACCCTAACATGACTGATTAGTATATTTTGCCTGACCAGATGCTAGTTTTCCTCCCCTTTTCCCCAGTAATCGGAGCAAAAAAGTATATTAGTTAATGTTTTAAACAGTTCAAAAGTTAGTAAATGAGTTTCGTAACAACAACAAAAACCCATTGTTTTGACCAAACAAGCGTTAACAATTACGACTGCAGGTTTCATCGTTTCGCAACCTTGTGGGCCAACGAAAATATCTTAATTTGGGTCCGCGGGCCATATTGTTAAAGCGGCGCTAGAGGTGGTGACAGGTTAAAACCCTGATACCCGGTATAATTGTTCTAAAGATGGTCAAGAACCTGGGGAGGGGATGGGTGGGGTGTTGGGGACAGCGACATAACGAGATTGTTAGTGGCACGGTTCACAAACCAGCAAGGTTGTACTCTTAAGGAATGTAAAAGAATTTTTTTTTAAATGCGCTGAAGTCGGATGCTCTAGATCATTATGTGCAAATTACAGTACAACGCGTTCTGCCGTAGGGAACAAGATAAACAGAGGGGAAAACATACAGAATGCTACTTCCCCTTCAGCATGTGTTTCTCGTAGGTGTATGATGGGGTTGTTGTTGTTGTTGTTGTTGCTGTTGTTGTTGTTGTTGAATGCCCACAATAAATAGGATTTTTCTTTGTGCGCCCTAAAATGGACGTTAAGTGGCGGGTTGTCGTAGCTCTCCTTACATCCCGAGCGTGCTGATGGAGGTGGATCGGGGTTTCAGGCGGTTGTGCTATGCTTGGCTTCATCTGCGTTTCGCTCACTACTACGGGGATCACGTCGATCCATCACCTCGTTAGCCAGGATGTCGTGAGAACATCCCGTTTCCAGTAAGGGCTGAGTGGAAGCCGGGGTAAGGGTCTTAGTATATTTTGCCTGAGCCTGACTAGCCTGTCTGATCAATATGTTGTGCCTGACCAGACGTTAGTATTCCTTCCCTTGACGGGGTTACAACGCGCCGTTAGTCGCGTATTACATATTCTCAGTGTAGCATAGTCCTATTCTCGCCGATGTCAATATCACCGCTCTCTCGGAAACTACCTCGTCAATTCAAACATATGTATTAAAGTTGGCATCAACAATATGTTTGACAGTATCAAAGTGTATAAGAAATTAATAGTTTAATAACAAACCTCACAAATATGTATTAAAGTTGGCATCAACAATATGTTTGACAGTATCAAAGTGTATAAGAAATTAATAGTTTAATAACAAACCTCACAGATATGTATTAAAGTTGGCATCAACAATATGTTTGACAGTATCAAAGTGTATAAGAAATTAATAGTTTAATAACAAACCTCACAAATATGTATTAAAGTTGGCATCAACAATATGTTTGACAGTATCAAAGTGTATAAGAAATTAATAGTTTAATAACAAACCTCACAAATATGTATTAAAGTTGGCATCAACAATATGTTTGACAGTATCAAAGTGTATAAGAAATTAATAGTTTAATAACAAACCTCACAAATATGTATTAAAGTTGGCATCAACAATATGTTTGACAGTATCAAAGTGTATAAGAAATTAATAGTTTAATAACAAACCTCACAAATATGTATTGTGGATAACATTAACAACGTCACTAGTTATCTGCTCAAGGTGAGAGATCTACCAGAAAAAATGGCTTACAGAACCTTTCTCTAAACGATTTTAGCCCCGTCGTAAATTCCTTTCATGAAGACTCGCTGCACAGTTCAATTCAAGTGCCATCTCGCCATCGAAGGTGGCTGAAAGTGTTCTCCGGTGTACTCAATCATTTGTCATAATGGTGCAATCTGACAGGCTTTTTCCAGTCCATCCCATGATGTTATACCCCCACTAATAACGTTGTCTGCCTTTTGAACGGCTGCCTTCTATCCACCTTCTAGTATTGTCTTCAACAAGGAGGTATGTCTTGTTATATGGCCAACATAACTTAACTGTCTAACCCTGAATTCGGGCATTAACTATATTTTCACCCCAAACGTTTTCAATACCTCCACATTTGTTTTCTTCTCTTTCCAAGAAACGCGACGCAATCTTCTATATACCCACATTTCAATGGCTTAAATACTCTTTTCCAACCTGTTATTTAGTATCCATGTTTCTACGCTATAAAGTAGTGACGAGTATTCATAACACCTGACAATTCTCATGTTCAATTTAATTCGTCGTATTATGATACTAATAATCAATAAAACAACCAATCAATCAAACTCCAATAGGTCTCCAACAAATACATGCAGATTCTTCAAATCTTTAACACGTCCACCATATCAACTGCAGCTTTTTTTTTTGCCTCAAGTTTTCAACAGGATTGCGTAGACAGCCAAAAGCCCAGCCCCCCTTAGTCACCACTTACACCATGCCTGACACATTAGTGTTATTATTCTTTACTCCTTTTTATTCCCCGTTAGCAGTCATACGAAATAAAACAATAAGAGATATTAATACCCGTTGATAGCTACGCCTAATAGATGTAATCCGACGCTAAATTTGAAACATAATGTTTTCTATCTATACAGGATTAGGATACCTCACCCGAACTGCTCATCCAATGTTTATTTTAAAATACCTACTGAAGCTCAAATTATTGACTAATTATCGATTAATCTAGTTTCTGCGAAGCAGATTACAGGCTTTGCAAATAAACTCGGATGATCAGGCTATCGGAAAAAAGAAAAGAAAAATTGGGAATGATGAAGAAATGTATTATATATGAAATAGGGGATCAAGATGCTGAGCAGCGCATGAGCTGCAGCGGTCAGCGACCCATAGCTGACTGCTAGCGTAAGGGCCAGCGAACCAGAGCTGCCAAGACCCTTCTACACCTCCACGCGGCGATCCTGGATAACACTCTGAACAGGGCAGATTAACTAGCTAAGGAGAAGGGATCGAAGAGGGAATGCTAACGCGATACTCAAAAAATGCTTGCTGAAGTCGTATGTGTTGGACCGAAAGATGCAAATATCGCAGTCAAGCTGTAAACTACGACACAATGCATTCCGTTCTCTGAACTACATTCTGCTACTTAAGCCCTTTCAGGGTTTGGTTGTGGGAGATTGAGAGCGAACGAAGCCAAGCCAAGCCAAATATGAAATAGAAGGAAACAAAGTGCGCATGACAACTCATCGAGGAAACTACATTTTTCGGGCAGAGGCAAAAAGATACATGAATTAATAGATGGGCAAAAAATTTGGTCTCGGATAATCCTTTCACTGGAGACGCAAATATGACAACAACAAAAATTATGCCTTTCAGGTAGGTTGGGAACAGTAAAATATTATAGAAGTACCGCCAAACAAATGATTGGCGTACTGAAATCTGTCATGCAGAAAGCAGTGCAAAGTAACAAGTCTCATAAAAACAGCCACAGACATGAATTGTTTTAACCCATTGATATCTGACAGGCAATGAAGATGAAGAATAAGAGGAAGAAGCAGAGAAAAATATCTAAGACGAAGAAAAGAAATAATGCAATTGATTCTAGCAAAAACCTCATTGACTAGAGGAACCAAATTCCGTACATGGATAGATGATAATATGTTTGTTAAAATGTCTTCTTCGCCTTCTCCTCCTTTCTGTTCTTGTTGTTCTTCGTTTTCTTCTTCTTCTTCTTCTTCTTCTGCTCCTCCTTCCTCTCCTTCTTCTTCCTACTCTTATTGTTCTTCCTCCTCTTCTTGTTCTTCTTCTTCCTCCTCTCCTTCTTCTTCTTCTTCTCCTCATTCCTCTTCGTGTTGTTCTTCGTAGTCTTCTTCTTCTTCTTTTTCTTCTGCTTCTGCTCCTCCTCCTTCTTCTTTTTCTTCTTCTTCTTCTCATTCCTCTTCGTGTTGTTCTTCGTCGTCTTCTTCTTCTTCTTTTTCTTCTGCTTCTTCTTTTTCATCTGCTCCTCCTTCTTTTTATTCTTCTTCTTCTTCTTCTTCTTCTTGTTTAATGCCCACAATGAGTAAGCTAACTCTTTTGTGCGCCCTGAAA
Source organism: Ariolimax columbianus (assembly GCA_036924085.1). NCBI lineage: Eukaryota > Metazoa > Mollusca > Gastropoda > Stylommatophora > Arionidae > Ariolimax > Ariolimax columbianus. The sequence goes on along the minus strand of JAVGWX010000017.1, from coordinate 14,860,595 downwards.
GGGAAGTTAAGTGATGCGTTGCAGTAGCTTTCCTCACATTCCGAGCATGCTGATGAAGGTGAACCGTGGTTCTTCAGGCGCTTGTGCTATGCTTAGCTTCAACTCCATGACTCTCACGATGGTCACGTCGATCCACAACTCGTCATCCAGATTGCCTTGAGAAGAACCTGTTTCCAAAGAACGCTACATGGAAGAGAGGTAGTGGTCCTGGTCAGTATATTATGCCTGACCGGATTAGCGTCTCAGTTCCCATTACAAAAAAAGTAAAGATCCCGTCACGCCATACGGCGCATAGGAAATATGGTGTTAGGCCCATATTATTTTGTAACCCACGGCACTACTTAGTGGATGATGTGGTCAGTATTACGCCGGCCGCCTTTACTTCCCGTCTTGAACCGGTACCCATTTAAGGCTGGGTCGACCAGGGAGCGATTGCGGTCTGGGGAATGAACCCAGAAGTTCCCATTATGCTTCTTGTAATATTATAACAGCAGGCCCACACTTAACTTAACATTACATTTACAGTATATATTCGATGTAGCTTTCTAAGCGGTCAGTTAATAGTCAATCCAAGTTTGAATGGGTTATGGGGTCATGACAATTATTGTTTTGTAAGTTAGTAGTGACCTTGATACACCGGCATGGCTGGTGTAACCTTGACATGTACTCACATAAGCTACAGACGTTTGTTGGAGTGTTGTTGATGGTTGATCGTAGGGGTTGAACAACGTCAAATTGTACGTTCTCCTTGAGAAGTTAGCCTTGGATATAGTAACCTAGCTTAATAAAGCACACGGTCATACCGCAGACACAACGTCATTCCTTTGAATGGAAATATCATCTGAGACAGAAATTTCGTTTGGACAAAAGCAAAGGAAAAGTTATGGTGGAGAGTGTTTTTGGTTTTTAATTACCAGGATATTGTCTATAACGAGGTCACTGCTGAAGACCGAACAGCTAACAAGGAAACGGACGTTGATATCCAAGGTCGTCTAAGAGATGCAATTAGAAGGAAACGACCAAAAAAAATGGAGAACAAGCAGTTGAATTCAGCTGGGTGACAATGCGCGAACACTTCGACCAGAAAAATGGGGACCAACCAGTTGAATTCAGCTAGGTGACAATGCGCGAACACATCGACCAGACAAATGGGGACCAAACAGTTGAATTCAGCTGGGTGACAATGCGCGAACACATCGACACCTACTGGTGAGGCAGTACATCGTAACGAACACTGTGATTGCCCTGGAAGATTCTTCATATTCTCTCGACCTGAAAGCGTCTTAATTTTTCTTGCAGTAATTCGAGAATGACAACAATGTGACAACGCAGCTGAGAGAGGTGTCAAAGAATATTTCCAATGGCTGTATGGACGTAGCCAAAAGTGTGTAGTTGAAGAAGGGAACTGTTTTGAAAGACATGTAGTGTAAATAATTGTATTGGTACTTATTTTTAACCAATACAATACCTTTATAATCTACATTGTGTGTGTATAAATGTGTATGTGTGTGTCTGTATATGCATATATATATATATATATATATATATATATATATATATATATATATATATATATATATATATATATATATATATATATATATAAATATACACGCACGCACGCACACACACATGTGGCATTTTATCCATGTTGTAAGAAGTTCTTAAAGAGGTTGTGCTTGTGGTTAGCAACCTCATCATGTAAAACACTTTCTATCCCTAACATAATAACATCATCTAAAGAAAACAAAGTAATACGTGTAGAGTATAGCCAGAGGAAAAAAACATCAGACACGGATTCAAGGCGGTACCATTTTGATAACTATAAAAGAATTAAGTACAAATGAATTACGAGCATAACACTTGATTATGTAGGGGAATAGCATGATAAGAGAAAACTTATAGATAAAGTGGTCGAGGATGTAGATAAGGTAACAAACATTAGCGTTCCTGTAAATGCCTGTTTTAATGAAGAAGGTGAGGTCTTGATTATGCAGATGTTACATGACGTGCGTCATAAAGAACAATTCATACGTGAAAACACAGATTTACAAAAGCAACAATATAAAACTACAGGTTCTCTCTTTCTCTCTCTCTCTCTCTCTCTCTCTCTCTCTCTCTCTCTCTCTCTCTCTCTCTCGTCTTTCCTGAAATCTAAAAAGTGGTAAGGGCATCAAATCTCACTACATTAAAAACAACGTGTAGCCACCGAAACCAGTCCCCCTCTAGTGTTTCGATCTCCTTAAAGGTTTTGCCCGCCCATTTCCGAACATCATCTTTCACCTTAATGCGACCTTTCTTTCTATTGTCAGGTACCATGACCCTGAGTGTATTATATTAGTGTAGAGTTTCACATGAACCGATGTATACAAAATAGCGTCTCGCAATTTCGTATTGTTCTCTTCATTATGCCCTTGAGTACATTTTGTTAGTAGTCGAAGCCTCGTTAGAAGTAACCCACGAACGAAGAACAACCTACCCCCAGTGTTATCTTCAATCGCCTCGACTACGCCGTGGCTCTTGATCAAGTTAGTTCAGGTTTGACGACAGGGTACATCTTACTTACTTAAAACAGCATCTGATCTATGAACAAACGTCAAATCTTGATCCTACTTTAGATAAAATATATACGTCTTTCTTTGGTACGTGTAGCGTGCGCACATTACTGAACAACATCAAGACCGATAAACAGGAAACAAGGACAACCTTGGCGACCACAGAACTGCCACACTACAAGAAAAACATGGCTGCTCTTAGTGAAACGCGATGACATGAAGATAGCCAGATCACAGTGAGGCCCGAAGCTGGTTTCAGCTTCGTCATCAAATATCATATAGTACGCAAGTTTGTCAGACTTGCAAATGGTGTAAATGACCGGTCAATGACTCTACACATTTTTCTGGACACAGGAGGAATCTAAATGATTAGTGTCTATACACCGACAATGACAAGCCCTAATGTCAAGGTTAAGTTTGACGAGGAGTTACACTCCCTCATCTCGTCAGTCCATAGTGATTTTAATGTGAGAATATGGACCGACCATGAGTACTGCGAAGGAGTTCAATGGGTACATTACACTGGGATGTGCAGTAGTAATGGGTTGTTACTGGACCATCGCCGGAGCTTACGTTCGCTAGTAGAGGTATTTTCTGTGTCGCTAGGGACAGTTCAAATTGTGGTTAGCAAGAAACTGAAGTATCGGAAGGTGTGTTCACAATGGGTACATTACACTGTGATGTGCAGTAGTAATGGGTTGTTACTGGACCATCGCCGGAGCTTACGTTCGCTAGCAGAGGTATTTTCTGTGTCGCTAGGGACAGGTCAAATGGTGGTTAGCAAGAAACTGAAGTATCGGAAGGTGTGTTCACAATGGGTACATTACACTGGGATGTGCAGTAGTAATGGGTTGTTACTGGACCATCGCCGGAGCTTACGTTCGCTAGCAGAGGTATTTTCTGTGTCGCTAGGGACAGTTCAAATGGTGGTTAGCAAGAAACTGAAGTATCGGAATGGGTACCTTGGTTGCTGACCAGGAGTTTGAACTACTTGTTGCGATACGTTTCTTTTGCGCATAGTGGTCAGTGATGAATCGTGGTGCCACCACTTTGAGCCGAGCAGCAAAACTGCTAGCATGCAATGAAGACATCCCCGATCACCAAAATAAAAAATATTTAAGTCACACATTTCCGCTGGTAAGGTTATGCCGACAGCGTTTTTTTACCATGAGGGACTTTTGTTGGTAGACTTTAAAGAGCCTGGCGTGAACATCAATGCCATCAGCTACAAGGACAAACTAGACAAGCTGCATACATCAATCAAGGATAAACTAACCGGCATGCTTTCACTGGTGTGATTCTGTTGCGCGACAATGCGCGCGTCCACATGTCGCGAACATTGTTCAGAAAACGTTAAAACAACAGAAAAGGTGGGAAGTACTGCCACACCCATGATATAGCCCCGATATGTCCCCTTGTGACTTCTATTTGTTCGGACCGTTAAAAAAATTTCTGAAGGGACAAAGATTCGCCCTCGATGCAAACGTTATGGCCTCGGTGACCAAGTGGTTCAAAGAGCAATCAGTCATTTTTTTCTGGCGGCATCCGCCGTCTACCCAAGCAGGGGGATTCGTGTCTAAATGCTTATGTCGACTTTTTCTAACTAACCCTGTGGCATGTTTGCTTCATAACAATTGCTATATTTAATTGTCTCACCACATTAAGTAACTCGTATGTTTGCAATAAAGCCACTGGGACCGGTTTCATTTGAACACGCCTCATATATGAGTATAAATTTGCAATTCTGAAGAACGTTTTCTGCTCTACCGCGTTATTGTATTCAGGTCATGTAGTTCGCTGAGACTAGTATGGTAACACTGATGTGGATGTTAAGACCCTGCAGCATGAAACACCTCGTCTGTTCACTCCCCTAAATAAACCCCTCATCGTCTTTAAAAAAAAAAAAAAAGGCACATTTCGCCATTATTCGTAGGATTGTCCAGAACAAGCTCATACTATGCAGGACGCATGGCTCAAGCAGGCAGATGAAATTCAGAGCAAACGACTTATCAATCACGGCACTTTTCTTCTCTTGGCGCATAGACCATTGACAATATCCTGCCAGCATACACGATACTGGGCTGTTCTGTCTGTTTCTCTTCATGCGTCTCATTTAATCTGATTTCCTTCACACATTCTCTTCTCCGTGTACTGTTTGGTCTACCCCTCTTTCTCCTCCCCTGAGGATTACATATAAGAGACTGTCTGGCTATATTAGACGGTGCCTTCCGTAGCATTTGACTTATCCAGCCCAATTTTCTTCGCTTAATTTGTTGTTCTAGCGGCTGTCGTTGGCTCATGTCCTCACCATATTCTGCAGAGTATCCTTCGTAGGCATCTGTTAACCAAAGACTGGAGTCTTTGTAGAAGGGTTATGATCGTACTTCGTGTTTCCAAGCATGGGAAAAAAACAAATGAAAAAAAATGTAAAGGTTGATCAATGTTAAGTTTAATCAAAATTTTTTAATGGGTATGGTCAGATACCGCACCGAGACGAGAACACAAACAAAACTCAATAGGCTTTCAGCAGGGACAAAAAATAACAACAATGCTGAACAAATCAACATATAAGGAAAAAATGGTCTACTTATCTGATAGTAGACCCAGTCTGTCTAAGCGACCGGTTGGGTCAGATGATTGACTGAAAATTAAGGGGAACGGTCAAATAAGGTGGCCAGGAGAGCGTAAGAGGTGAGGGGGAATGCGCCGGATAAGCCAGTGGTGGCCAAATATGGAAAAGGCAAAATAGTGATCTAAGTGGGAAAACAAAAAGAATGTGATATAAGCCGGGAGGGGGTGAGATTAATATAGGAGGGAGAGAGGACTGATAAAAGAAGGAAGGGGCGGGGGGGGGCAAAGACAAATAGTGTTTCCAAGCAGCACCGACTTGACACAGACGTTGATTTTTTTAACTTTGGTCTGAATATTGACTTCTCTAGATTCCTATATGTTGGTTAGTGTTGTTTACTGCTCCTTTTGCCTTTTCAATTCTGATACTTACATCTGCATGTGTCTCTCCTGTCGTCTCAAGTGTGCTGCCGTAATAGGTAAAAGTATCAACTTCTAAAATTGGCTGATTGTTCTTTAACTCTATAAGTTTCTCTTAAATTTGGTTGTGACTGTGTGACAAAAGTGCCAGATCATCCACATAGCCCAGCTACTCCAATTGTGACAATAGTGCCGTTCACTTAATAACAAAAGACTCATAGCATGGGGTCAATTTTGTTGCGTGTGTGTAGCAAATTGTACAAGAAAAGGTAGGAGCAGGATGGCCAGCAGCACGCTGATCTTCTTAAACCTCGCCGCACTTAAAGCAGTCAACGGTTCCCATTCATATCACTCATTTCCTGCCCGTAATGTTGATGGCAAGGAATTTCTATCCGACAATGTTCACATTCTAGAGCACTGAGAAGAGCACGTCGGTGCTATCCTAAATTGTCTGTACACCATTAGCGATCAGACCGTAGCACACATGCCTCAAGCTGCTATCAGCGAACGGCTCGACAAGCTCGATCGATCAACTTATTATATTAACATTAGAGTGTAGGGGGTGGGGTGGTCGGGACATTTAGCACCTCTGGTGGGAAGAACATGTCCCGTTTCCACTGTAAGTGGGTCATCAACTCTTGATTCCCACCTGCCACCTCACTCTCACCTGTGACGCGAGAAGATGTAGTTCGTGTAGCGGCCACACCTCGGGACACCAATTCGACTGCCTGGCTAAACTACGAGGGCATTCAAATCAAACCGGGAGTTTTAGTTCTAGTTCTGCCTGATTGTGGTATAGCGTGCTAGAACCACTGGCACGTGTGTCCTATTACTGCTAGGTGGACCACTTGCCATAGACCAGTCACGTGACAGAAAAATAAAAATGTCGGACAGCGCTGTTAGTGCTTGCATGGTACCAGCGTGTTGTGATGAAGTTTCTTGTGAAAGAAGGTATGAAACCTGGGGAAATTTACAGAAGACTGCGCATTAGGAAAAGTCTTGTCTACCAACGTTAGCATGTGAAGACTGCACTTGAAGGACTATGCAGATGACACCATTAGCTGGTACTATATATAAGAGTGGTCTCGAGGTAAGACATCGGTCTCGGGTGCTGGAGGTCGTGGGTTTAAATACAGGTGGAGACCGGAATTTTTTCACGTGGAATTTCTTGTATTTCTCCGGATCTTTGGATAGTAGAGATCGGACGCCGGTGTTCACCTCCCAGGTGGCGGGGAATGCTAGGCGTGCCATCACTGCAGATGAGCCGAGAAAATAAAGGGAGCAAAGAGATACCTCACTCACATGCATATGCTACGTTTCTGGCAGGACGTGACGATCCTGGGATACAGTCACACTGGACTGCCTGTCTTCCGTGATAGTACAAACTAGTATATAGTCCATCATATCATATCATTGCCAAACCCTATAGACACGAGTGGGGAAGACTCGATAGTCCTGCAAGACAACTTCCCTAAGAGAGACAACTCTGACCAAAAACAACCGCTGCCTTGCAGATAGGCTGGCGACAGCCAAAGGCTAAGGAGGGCATCCCTATAGAAACGCCTGTTGAAATCGGATGCACTGAGCCACAGGCTTAACAAAATAAAACAGTGCAACGTATATCGCTGTAAACAGCGTACGATGAAGAAGAAGGACGCCCGTGTTCAGTGTCGCACGTTAAAAATTCCCCGGAAGTTGGAAACCGAAAAGTGTAGACTTAACGGCATCTGGCCAGGCAAAATTCTAAATTATATTTAAAATCTAGCCAATCTATTACAGGATCCTCGCCGATGCTACCTAGTTCGTGCATTGTGCTGAGATTCTTCAAAAATATGGAGAAAAACAGAGCACTTGGGTTAAACCTTGTGCAAAGACGTAGATTATTCGACTAAACTAATATATAGGAAGGCGATTCCCAGAAACGCGGTGTCGAACACTAAACAGAGGATGGCGAAAAACTAGATCGTCATTGTTATCCACAGCATAATGTCTTATCTCTAGCCGTCTTGACTACGCCTTGCTTCTTGGCACACAGAGCTAATAAAGAGAGAGTGAAATTCCCGACCAGCAAAACCCGTTCCCAATACAATTCAAGTACAGCGCAAGTCACAGCCTCAGATACGCCACTAGAATGGCGCTACCGCCACTTTACCTGCGATAGGCAACAACAACTAAACTACATTCTCATAAATCAATATATTAATTTTATTAACATAATCGATACGTTATTTGTTTTAATCTTCATTGATCATTTTCATAAACATTGATTAATAATGTACGTGTATTAGCATCATAATATATTCCTTTAATTAACTTAAATCGACCTATTGATTTAATAATCGTGAATTGTTCAACTTGATTGATATAATACTTACTAACTTAGTCAATGCTCTTCTACTCTGAGGTGCAGAGGTTTGCCAGCGAGATCGCCAGACTGTTATATCCGCACTCTTCTCCTGGACTGGCTGCAGTATAGTCTTCGATCACGCAAGGACAGTTCTAGGTTTTGTTTTCCCAAGACATCATGTAGGTCTGGATCCCTGGCTCTTGGCCTCCCATTACTGTCGTGGTGTCTGGCCTTCTTCCATTCTATAGACTTGACCAGATCACTGCAGTTGATATTGATCTAATAATTGCATTTCAATTCTCAAACATATTTTTTGCTTGGTTTTTTTTTCTTCTTCTTCTTCTTCCTCCTCCTCCTCCTTCTCCCTTCTTCTTCCTTCTTCTTTCTCCTCCTCCCTTCTTCTCCTTTCTTCTCCCTTCTTCTCTTCTACTCCCTTCTTCTTTCTTCTCCCTTCTTCTTCCTTCTCCTTTCTGCTTCCTTCTTCTTTCTCCTCCTCCCTTCTTCTCCTTTCTTCTCCCTTCTTCTTTCTTCTCCCTTCTTCTTCCTTCTCCTTTCTGCTTCCTTCTTCTTCCTTCTCCTTTCTGCTTCCTTCTTCTTTCTTCTTCTTCTTCTTCTTCTTCTGCGTCCGTCCTAAAAAGAACGTTATGTCATAGTTTACAGCGATTTGCGATATATGTGCCTTTCAGACCGACACATCCGATTTCAGCTAGCTGTTTAAAAGTACCGGGTTTGCGATCTCTATTAACTTAGCCGGATTACACTATTGCAGCCTGCTTCAAGGACCACTGCTGTAACAGTGACAAATACTAGTGTTCTATCAGGTTGTTATACATTACACTAGTGCAGCCTGTTTCAAGGACCACCACTGTAACAGTGACAAATACTAGTGTTCTATCAGGTTGTTTTACATTACACAAGTGCAGCTTGCTTCAAGGACCACGGCTGTAACGGTGATAAATACTAGTGTTCTATCAGGTTATGTTACACTACACTAGCTGTAGTATCCGGCTTAGGTATTACACTTCTACGGACCCGTTCCATTCATTCCTCCTCACCTTCACATCCTGAATGCACTCCACCCCAATAGCTCGAAGGTGTCATATTTAACACGATTTTCAAGTTACGACGATCTGAATTCCCCCCCCCCCCCCCAACTTACGAATTCCCCCATTAATCTTTTCTTAACATTAAAGTCTTCCCCGTCACTTGCCCACGTCTTTCACCTCTCAATTTACTCATCTTACCCCCACCAAACACCCCCTCCACCCAATCCATCTCTTCCCAAAACCCGTCTACTTCCGCCCTTCTCTTGAGTACTCAAGTCAAATCCCACACCACTCGTTCATCTCAGTCTTCCAGACAAGAGGGAAAATGATGCGATGCAGAGAAAGTAATCACGCGTGCAGATAAACTACGCATTATACCTCTAGCCCAGCAAATTTCGTCATGGAGTCACAGTTCATATTCATCTATGCTGTCTTTGTTAGAATACATTTTTAAGTCGTATTCGATTTTGCATTCAAGATAAGGGTAGGTGTCCAATGAAGGGATCTACGGGTCCTAAAAAGTAAATATGCAAAGTTTGGTTCACATCATTGGAAGGATTTAGAATTGCATAAGGAATAAACAAACCGACAGACTTTCAGTTTTATATATATATATATATATATATATATATCCTACATGCATCAGGAGAGGCGGCTAAACAGCTATCACATGAGGTGCCTGCGCAGAATTCTGGACGTTGGGTGGTAAGGCAAGATCACCAACGCAGAGGTGTTGGAGAGAACAGGCAGTTTCACAATTTTGTCCATGCTTAGTCATCGAAGGCTCCGCTGGATGGGACACATTCTGAGGATGGATGACGGCAGTGTACCAAAATATCTTCTCTATGAAGAATTACAGTAGTCCACTACTTCGGTACAAGGATGTATGCAAGCGGGATATGAAATGACGCAGGCATCGATTTGGAATCATGGGAACAGGACTCCTTGGATCGTGTTACATTGAGGGGCAGGATTAAGCATTGAATACAGACAAAGGAGATACTGATTGCTGATAGGCTAAAGACTCAGAGTTTGAGAAGACACGCCACACCATGCAATGCCGCAAACGGTCCTAATTTTTCTTGGACACACTGTGGAAGATGCTTCTCTGCCCGGATTGGTCTTACGAGTCCCATTCGTTACTGTCATGGATTGTAGTTGCATACCTTTTCAAAGCACAATTACTATCGTCTGACAAGACGGAAAGAGCTAATGATATATATATATATATATATATATATATATATATATATATATATATATATATATATATATATATATATATATAAAGCTACCATTGTGTTTCCCTTTGATCGTTTTTCTTTAATACTTTTATTTTTCGATAACTACCCAAAACATGTTGCAGTTTAAAATATACTGTCAACGTTCTACTACACATATTCTTTTAACGAATAAAATATATTTCGGTTTAGTGCCTAGTTGTATGCATGTGGGTGCATTCTACTGCAGACTAAAATATATTTTCAATAACATTTTTTAACCATAGACGTGTGCTCGAGTAGGATGATCAAACCAACAGAAGATATACTACAAGTTTGTCGCTGCATGAGAAGAGCAGAATGACAGCATCCAATCCTAAGCTCAAACAGTGATAAACTGTATGGTAGCGAGAGAAAGTCTGAGACAGGTGGCAAATTTCTGAGGGAAATAAATATTGTTATTTGAGAGTGAACGACAGCGAACAAAATGAGAAAAATAATATATATATATCCACGGATATTATCTTGCATTTTCAATACCTGAAATAACTGTTCCGTGTCACTGTTGTTTTGACCACAATAACACCGTTCTGACCTCTTCTTTGTTTTTATTCATTGAACATCCAAAATAAAGAGATAAAGCTAAAAAAAAATTATCCGTCTGGGGTTCCACACATAACTTTCAAGTGCAGCATTATCACTTCGCGGACGAAGCCCGAGGAATGACAAACAATGTAATGGCCGTTAAAGGGGTCAACAGATGGCTCCCGTTGGCAAATCAGGAAGAGATGGATTAGAAAATATGACATTAATGTCACACTGACATAAACAAATACGAAGCTAAACAAACGGGCTATATGCCCGCAGAGAAGATGGGGCACAAATTAAATTAAAGAAAAATGTAAATATTGAAATAAGGAAAATAAATGGTAAGAAAATCGATCCTTATCTATGGAGATAAAAGGTTACTAGACGATAGTTATACTGTCAATTTCAATGGAGTGTCTCATTTGTCTCTATGTGTATGTTACCGTCGCCCAATCCCAGAGAAACTATGGGAAATAAGACTTATTGACCAAAGGTATCTCATAGTAGACCTATTGTATCTCGAACTCTCTATTAGGCCCAGGTGGTTACCCCACAGTCCAAGTTAGTTGTTAGATCTGACATGAGTTGGGGAGTGAAAGAAAGGTTCTGACAACCATCAATATGCATGTAACTGTACACAAGCACACTATGTAAATATCATCATCATCATGTAGCATGAGCTTTGCAGAACGTCGCTCTCATGACAGCCTGTCTGTAGGAAACTCTTGTCTTCCGGCCTTCTCCAACGTCAAATCAAGCGTCTCCCCCGATGTCCTGAGTCTTCTCGGCCGATCCATGCCTCTCTTTCCAGTGACCATGACCTCAAAAACTACTCTCTCCAGTCCGTTGTGTAGTTTGACGTGTCCAAAAACCTCAGTTTTCGGGTCATTACAAAATTTATAAGCCAATCCTCCTCCACATTCAGGTCTTGCCGGATGGATTTGTTTTTCTTTCTTTGTCCACGGGATTTTCAGGACTCGTCTGTAGCACTGCCTTTCAAAAGCACCGATCTTCACCCGTATTGCTTTTGTAATCGTCCATGTTTTACATCCATATATTGCCCCAGGAAAAATGCATATTCTTAGGATTTTTAGTTTTAGTTCCTTGTTTGTAAGCTCCTTGTTTGTATTATGCCTTAGGTTCTACACATCCCTTATCTTCTGCATGTTTTCTTCCTTTGTACTTTGTACCTATATATATATATATACAGTGTGAGGTCGTTAAATTCATGTCCTAGGCAAATGGTTATCTGGTGACAATCGTGAGAAAATGTTTACCTACATTTGACCTGTTTCAGTTGGTGGTGAAAATGTCCGACGTCAGCTGCAACAGACGTGTGGAATCGCATACAGTATGCCATTTTATCAGTGACGCGTTGATTCTGCGCTGTTCTAGCTCGAACCGTTTCTGCATCTGCCCTGTTAGCTCTTCCATGCCGCCTTTTGTTTGTTGGGTAGATACTCCCTTCCACCACGCCGCAAATTCCAGTCTACAGCGTTAAGATCTGAACTATTTGGTGTTCGCAGATTTGGTTCAATGCATGTAGGTGTCTACTGAGTGAGCTGTACAAGATAAATGCAGGTGTCTACTGAGTGAGCTGTACAAGATAAATGCAGGTGTCTACTGAGTGAGCTGTACAAGATAAATGCAGATGTTTCCTGAGTGAGCTGTACAAGATAAATGCAGATGTTTCCTGAGTGAGCTGTACAAGATAAATGCAGATGTTTCCTGAGTGAGCTGTACAAGATAAATGCAGATGTTTCCTGAGTGAGCTGTACAAGATAAATGCAGATGTTTCCTGAGTGAGCTGCACAAGATAAATGCAGGTGTCTACTGTGTGAGCTGCACAAGATAAATGCAGGTGTCTCCCGAGCTGCACAAGATAAATGCAGGTGTCTCCCGAGCTGTACAAGATAAATGCAGGTGTCTACTGTGTGAGCTGCACAAGATAAATGCAGGTGTCTCCCGAGCTGCACAAGATAAATGCAGGTGTCTCCCGAGCTGCACAAGATAAATGCAGGTGTCTCCCGAGCTGCACAAGATAAATGCAGGTGTCTCCCGAGCTGCACAAGATAAATGCAGGTGTCTACTGTGTGAGCTGTACAAGATAAATGCAGGTGTTTCCTGAGTGAGCTGTACAAGATAAATGCAGGTCTTTCCTGAGTGAGCTGTACAAGATAAATGCAGGTGTTTCCTGAGTGAGCTGTACAAGATAAATGCAGGTGTCTCCCGAGCTGCACAAGATAAATGCAGGTGTCTCCCGAGCTGCACAAGATAAATGCAGGTGTCTCCCGAGCTGCACAAGATAAATGCAGGTGTCTACTGTGTGAGCTGTACAAGATAAATGCAGGTGTTTCCTGAGTGAGCTGTACAAGATAAATGCAGGTGTCTCCCGAGCTGCACAAGATAAATGCAGGAGTCTCCCGAGCTGCACAAGATAAATGCAGGTGTCTACTGTATGAGCTGCACAAGATAAATGCAGGTGTTTCCTGAGTGAGCTATACAAGATAAATGCAGGAGTCTCCCGAGCTGCACAAGATAAATGCAGGTGTCTCCCGAGATGCACAAGATAAATGCAGGTGTCTCCCGAGCTGCACAAGATAAATGCAGGTGTCTACTGTGTGAGCTGCACAAGATAAATGCAGGCGTCTCCCGAGCTGCACAAGATAAATGCAGGTGTCTACTGTGTGAGCTGCACAAGATAAATGCAGGTGTCTCCCGAGCTGTACAAGATAAATGCAGGTGTCTCCCGAGCTGCACAAGATAAATGCAGGTGTCTCCCGAGCTGCACAAGATAAATGCAGGTGTCTACTGTGTGAGCTGCACAAGATAAATGCAGGTGTTTCCTGAGTGAGCTGTACAAGATAAATGCAGGTGTCTCCCGAGCTGTACAAGATAAACGCAGGTGTCTCCTGAGTGAGATGCACAAGATAAATGCAGGTGTCTCCTGAGTGAGCTGCACAAGATAAATGCAGGTGTCTCCTGAGTGAGATGCACAAGATAAATGCAGGTGTCTCCCGAGCTGTACAAGATAAACGCAGGTGTCTCCTGAGTGAGATGCACAAGATAAATGCAGGTGTCGCCTGAGTGAGCTGCACAAGATAAATGCAGGTGTCTCCTGAGTGAGATGCATAAGATAAATACAGGTGTCTCCCTAGTGCGCTGTATAAGTGTATAACCCTAGCACGATGAGCAGCTGGATAACGAGTCCTGACATTGCCTCTGCATCAGAAGAAAGAACATCTTCAACAATTCGTTAGGTAGTAGTCGTCCTTCAGCGTGATGCCAGGTTTACACGAGTGGTCCACCGGGGTTTTTGTGTACGACAATTGCAAGAATAGCACCACTGTCCCACAGAGAGCATGTTGTAAGAGGCGAATGTGTGACATGGCATAACACCGACCATGGTTAGGTGGTTTGTTAAGAGCAACATGGATGGCGCCTAACAGGCTGTGGGTCTACTTTTCTCTAGTGTTTGAGTCTATTAAGATGGGCTCGGATAACCACCCTCCCTGAAACTGGTTGTATACAGACTCTGCAGTCTTCTAACCCAGTATAAAGACGTTAAGTTAAATTAAATTAATTCCAGTGTAGTCCACAATAAGACCACAGCATAAACTATTACCAATTTCCAGAATTTTGGTTTTGTTTTATTACTTTGTTTCTATTTTTCTGACCACACCTGATGCATACGCCCGATCGTTCTGCCTATTGGTAGGCCAAGACATTGTTATTGTTGTTTTTTTAATGCACACAATGAGTAAGTTTGCTCTTCTGTGCGCCCTGAACAAGGCATTACGTGGTGGGTTGTAGTAGCTCTCCAAACATTGCGAGCGTGCTGATGAAGGTAGACTGCGGTGCTCAAGGTTGTGCTATGTTTCACTTCATCTGTGTAACTACTAAGGGGATCACGTTGATTCACATCTCAGCAACTAGACTTGCCTTGAAACAACCTGTTTCAAAGGAACGCTAAATTAAAGATAGTGGTCTTGGTCAGTATGGTGTGCCTGATCCTGACGCGACGTCCTGGTCAGTCTGTTGTGCCTGATCCTGACGCGACGTCCTGGTCAGTCTGTTGTGCCTGATTCTGGTGCGATGTCCTGGTCCGTCTGTTGTGCCTGGCCCTGACACTACGTTCTGGTTAGTCCGTTGTGCCTGATTCTGACGCGATGTCCTGGTCAGTCTGTTGTGCCTGGCCCTGACACGACGTCCTAGTCAGTCTGTTGTGCCTGGCCCTGACACGACGTCCTAGTCAGTCTGTTGTGCCTGGCCCTGACACGACGTTCTGGTCAGTCTGTTGTGCCTGATTCTGACGCGATGTCCTGCTCACTCTGTTGTGCCTGGCCCTGACACGACGTTCTGGTCAGTCGGTTGTGCTGGCCGGAGTAGCGTCTCAGTTCACCATGCCGAGCAATAGTAACAAGTTATCATCCGCGAAAAATATGAAACGTCCCTTTTATGTTCTGGGTAGCGCCGCTACAAGATGTTGGCACCAGGAAGACCGGAACTCGATAACGCGTTCAGTCAACTCTGTCGCTCGATGTTTCTGACACGATTTTTAAAAGTTAATGTTTAATGATTCCATCCACGGATCTTGAGAAGTACATATTTGATGAACAATTTGACTCCGAGGAAGATGTGTTTGCGGACGCCCTCCTTGACTTTCTGGAAGCTCGTCAACATAGTTGTTATTGTCCTCGATTAGTGCAGTGCGCATTAGACCGGTTTCTTTGTCGGCGTTCAAGAGTGCATGTTTGGTTTACCTTTCACAAACGATATGTTAGTACAACTAAATTCCATCCTTTGTTTGGAAACTCCTTCAGCGGTCATTTCGCACCATGTGTGTTTTGTCGTAGAGATTTGATCGCCGTTGTATTGTTCTCCAGTGAACACCATTTTTCAGCACCGGTGGTTGTATGCGGTGTCACCTGCAATGTTCACAATCTGTGTCGCGAAACGCTAGTTAGGACCCGAAATGGGACAAATAATGTTGTTCTCCTAATTGCCACAAAATGCCATAATACGCAGGCACCTATCAGTCGAGTACTAAATAAATTATTCAAATGTTTATTTCTCGTCCTCACAGAGAGAGTGCGAGAGAGAGAAAGAGAGAGAGAGAGAGAGTGCGAGAGAGAGAAAGAGAGATTTGCATGTATGTAAATAATATATCAAAGAAAGAGAAAGATAGATGTGTATGTATGTATATTATATATCTGAGAAATAGTGAGAGATAATGCGCGCGAAAGAGAGAGAGAGAGAGAGAGAAAGAGAGAGAGAGAGAGAGAGATGTTTTTGTATTTATGAGTATTATATACCAGAGAGAGAGGGAGAAAGAGAGAAAGAGAGGTGCGTATTTATGTGTATTATATATATAAGAGAGAGAGAGAGAGAGAGAGAGAGAAAGAAAGATGTGTGTATATATATTACATATCAGAGAGAGAGTGAGAGAAAGAGAGATGTATGTATGTATGTGTATTATATACCAGAGAGAGAGAGAGAGAGAAAGAGAGAAAGAGAGGTGCGTATTTATGTGTATTATATACCAGAGAGAGAGAGAGAGAAAGAGAGATGTGTATATGTATGCGTATTATATATCAGAGAGACAGAGAAAGCGAGATGTGTATATGTATGTGTATTATATGCCAAAGAGAGAGAGAGAGAGAAAGAGATGTGTGTATGTATGTGTATTATATATTACAGAGAGAGAGAGAGAGAAAGAGAGATGTGTATGTATGTGTATTATATATTACAGAGAGAGAGAGAGAAAGAGAGATGTGTATATGTATGTGTATTACATATCAGAGAGAGAGAGAGAGAGAAAGAGAGATGTATATATATATGTGTATTTTAGATATCAGAAAGAGAGAGAGAGAGAGAGAGAGAGAGAGAGAAAAGGCCATGCATGTATGTGTATTATATATCAGAGTGAGAAAGAGAGATGTGTATTTGTATGTGTATTTTATACCAGAGAGAGAGAGACAGAGAGAAGAAAGAGAGATGTGTGTATGTATGTGTATTCTATATCAGAGAAAGAGAGAGAGAATGAGATATGTGTATGTATATTATATATCAGAGAAAGATAGAAAGAAAGATAGGTGTATGTATATTATATATCAGAGAAAGATAGAAAGAAAGATAGGTGTATGTATATTATATATCAGAGAAAGATAGAAAGAAAGATAGGTGTATGTATATTATATATCAGAGAAAGATAGAAAGAAAGATAGGTGTATGTATATTATATATCAGAGAAAGATAGAAAGAAAGATAGGTGTATGTATATTATATATCAGAGAAAGATAGAAAGAAAGATAGGTGTATGTATATTATATATCAGAGAAAGATAGAAAGAAAGATAGGTGTATGTATATTATATATCAGAGAAAGATAGAAAGAAAGATAGGTGTATGTATATTATATATCAGAGAAAGATAGAAAGAAAGATAGGTGTATGTATATTATATATCAGAGAAAGATAGAAAGAAAGATAGGTGTATGTATATTATATATCAGAGAAAGATAGAAAGAAAGATAGGTGTATGTATATTATATATCAGAGAAAGATAGAAAGAAAGATAGGTGTATGTATATTATATATCAGAGAAAGATAGAAAGAAAGATAGGTGTATGTATATTATATATCAGAGAAAGATAGAAAGAAAGATAGGTGTATGTATATTATATATCAGAGAAAGATAGAAAGAAAGATAGGTGTATTTGTATTATGTTTCTGAGAAAGCGACAGAGATAAAGAGAGAGAGAGAGTGATGAGTATGTATGTATATTATATATCAGAGAAAGGGAGAGGAGAGAAAGTGAGAGAGAAAGAGAGATATGTTTATGTATGTATGCGTATTTTATATCAAAGAGAGAGAGAAAGAAGGAGAGAGAGAGAAAGTGAGAGAGAAAGAGAGATATGTTTATGTATGTATGCGTATTTTATATCAAAGAGAGAGAGAAAGAAGGAGAGAGAGAGAAAGTGAGAGAGAAAGAGAGATATGTTTATGTATGTATGCGTATTTTATATCAAAGAGAGAGAGAAAGAAGGAGAGAGAGAGAGAGTGAGAGAAAGAGTTATTGTATTCAAAGTAGCTCCTACTGTGTAACTGACTCCATTCTCTGGTTGCAGGTTTGCAATGGCTCTTCTGGGGTCCCGGTAGGTCTTAAGAAAGGTGATCTGGGGCATCCTCGTCGTAGTGTAATGCAGGGATTCTCATCAGGCACACAACTTCGAGGATCACAGTGTCGACCGCACCTCGTTGACCAGACTGCTGTAGCACAGCCTGTTTCCAAGTGCACGGCGTGGGAGTGAGGTGGAGTCTTGTTTCAGCTGACTGGCGTTTGCCTACGAACCGAGAGAGAGAGAGAGAGAGAGATGGAGAGAGAGAGAGAGAGACAGACAGACAGACAGACAGACAGACAGATAGAAAAATAACTAACAAATCACACTGCATGGTTACAATCATCTTTCATGCTAAAACTTCTAAATTCTCGTCAACTGAAAACATGTTCTTTTTTTTAAAATATAATATGATACAAATGAAGGATCAAGGTTCGGGACGAATGAAGTAAATGGCTCACGGACAAGATACGTAGAATAGTAAGAGCACTGAGTTGGTCTATGCACACATATAAATATATATCCCTAAGGGAAATATGTAGGCGGTCTCGTCTCGTTTCGTCAGTGACCCTGAAATATCAAAACGAACACGGTAACCAAATCATCATTATCAAGTGCCATGCCGGTTGGCGTTCACGAACCTCCATTACCTCTTATCACGTGTGTCGGTTATGAGTTCCGCCGTTGATCGCCTCCCATGACATGACTTCAAACCTTCATGTCCCTCTTGCTAGTGATTCTGCCCGTTTTCAGCGTGTGTTTCAACCCACCTTTTCTCACTCCATGCCCGAAAAGGTTGACTACCTTGTCCTGATTTTTGCCATAAACTGTCTTTTTATATGTGCGTCTTCAAAAACTAGGTGATTAGATTCCTTTGCAGTCCATGGAACTTTCAGAATTCTTCTGTAAAATCACATTTCCGTTGCCTCTAATGATCCATGTACCTGCCTGGTGATTATCCATGACTCGCTGCCGTATGTCAGTACTGGTTACACGTAGCATCCAAGAACTCTCTTCCTTATTGTTGCACAATATTCCCTTCATACTCTGGAAAACTGATATGTTTGCCTTGGTTATTCATTTTTATTTATTTCATAAGTACATCTGCCATTATAACTGATGTGGGTGTCCAAGCATAAGTGTGTCTACCATTAGAACCGGTGTGGGTGTCTCAGTATAAGTGTATCTATCATTAGAACTGATGTGGGTGTCTCAGTATAAGTGTGTCTATCATTAGAACTGATGTGGGTGTCCAATCATCAGTGTGTATACCATTATAAGTCATGTGGGTGTCCAAGCATAAGTGTGTCTACCATTAGAACTGATGTGGGTGTCCAAGTATAAGTCTGTCTACCATTAGAACTGGTGTGGGTGTCTCAGTATAAGTGTGTCTACCATTAGAACTGATCTGGGTGTCTCAGTATAAGTGTGTCTATCATTAGAACTGATGTGGGTGTCTCAGTATAAGTGTGTCTACCATTAGAACTTATTTGGGTGTCCAAGCATAAGTGTGTCTACCATTAGAACTGATGTGGGTGTCCAATCATCAGTGTGTCTACCATTATAAGTCATGTGGGTGTCGAAGCATAAGTGTGTCTACCATTATAACTGATGCGGGTGTCTCAGTATAAGTGTGTCTACCATTATAACTGATGTGGGTGTCCAAGCATAAGTGTATCTACCATTATAAGTGATGTGGGTGTCCAGGCATAAGTGTGTCTACCATTAGAACTGATGTGGGTGTCCAATCATAAGTGTGTCTACCATTATAAGTGATGTGGGTGTCCAAGCATAAGTGTATCTACCATTATAAGTGGTGTGGGTGTCCAAGCATAAGTGTATCTACCATTATAAGTGATGTGGGTGTCCAAGCATAAGTGTATCTACCATTATAAGTGATGTGGGTGTCCAAGCATAAGTGTGTCTACCATTAGAACTGATGTGTGTGTCCACGTATTGAAATGAGTGTAATTGTTTTAGTTCCGTCTAGTTAACATTTATACGGAAATTTGGAGATTGGTGTCTCTTAGATAACTCCCTTACCTCCCGAGTGGTTTTCTCTGAGTCTATGTGTATGACAAGAACAAGAATAGCACCACTGCCTCACAGAGAGCATGTCGTAAGAGGCAACTGTGTGACATGGCATAACTCCGTTCACGGTTAGGAGGTCTGTTAAGAGCAGCATAGATTGCACTTAACAGGCCGCGGGTCTACTTTGCTCTAGTGTTTGAGACTATTACGATGGACTCGCACATCAGTTAACCACCCTCGATTGTTGAGTAATGCTGCTCGAGCCTTGCCAGCTAATCGGGAAATCCTCTTGGCTACATCCAGCGACGGTACATGCACAGAGATTGTGCCCCTGTATAAGTACAGGTCAACTAGGACATCTGATTTCTGTTGATTTAAGCTGAGACCTTTACTTTCGCTTTGAACAACTACCAAGTTGAGTACATATTAGAAGTGGCCAGATTCAAAATGTCAATATGAATATCAAAATTATAACTAACGTCGGAATGCAGGCTCAATATAACTGAGGGCAATAAGAATTGAGAAAATAGCGAAAATAATGTGTCCATATATTGTTATAAAACAAATAATTGTAACGGCGCGGAATGACAAAACTATTCGACCTCCCCAAATATTCGGTTGCGATGCAGTTGCCAATCTGGGAACAGTTTGAGTTTTTTCTCGAAATGTTGCTTTTTCCGGTTGGTGAAATAATAGTTTTTTCATTTGTTAAATTGATTTTATTATTGTTTTTTAAAGGTTGTTTGGAAGCAGAGAATTACTTTGCCCGTTTTGTTTATTTTTTATTTTTTGTTGCCTGTTTTTTTTTTTTTTTTTTTTTTTTTTAGGATAACTGGTTTCAGTAAAATTGAATTGGCCTTGTCTGGTTTTCCTAATATGACAAAATTACTTCCACAGAAAGAAGTACAATTGTATTGTATTACAAATAATTACATAAACAAAAACATAACGAAACTAATGAGATATCCTCCTAGCAAGGCTGACAATTCAGATTTGTTTACGCCACATTCTTGAAATCTAGCGTCTATCCTGAATGTCATAATGGTTCATCATCACCCCCGATGAGATGATATTCTACAAAAATGTTTTAGAATGATAAACACTGCTTTGAATCTCAACCTGCTCGAACTACCCCTACATTCTTATAAAAACCATCATCTTCTTATTATTATTCTTCTTCGTTCCTTCTTAAACACCTACTACCAAGCCTTGAAAAAGGTTTTGCAAGTAGCTGGATGTAGTCCGGAGAACGGAATTCATTGTGTCGTAGTTTACAGCTTGACTGTGATATTTGCACCTTTCGGTTCAACACATCCGACTTCAGCAGAAAACCATCATCTATTCTACGCCTTTGAGATTATTGGTAATATTTAATAATGTTATAAACCTGAAGTACCTCAATGCTTGTTCATGTCTGTTGAATGAACATAACTGAAAACTCCAATGTTAACTACAATAACTATTTGATCATTTTATTGGACATATCAATAGCATATATGGGCATAGTACAACAAATCTACAAGTATGTCATATTCTAGCTGCCCACCTCATGTTTAGGGTGAGAAGACTCTAACACCTCCCATTGAAATACTCAGCGTTGACTAATCATCTGGGTTTGACCAGTTAGAAACAATCTTTCTTCCCCACTCTCCCATAGATGTTGTTTGCGAATGCCCACAACGAGTAGGTTACTCGTTTGTGCACCCTGAAAAGGACGTTAAGTGGCGGGTTGCAGTAGCTTTTCTTATACCCCGAGCGAGCTGATGGCGGTGGGCAACGGTCCTCCAGACTGTAGATAAAAAAGAATATGATAATAGACAATTCATTTTCCCTGGAGTTAAGAAGCCGAAAGAAAGAAACATCCCAGTTATCTTAATCTCCTATTTTATTTGTCTTTTCTTTCAAACGTCCACAGAGCGAGCAGTAGCTGAGCCTCTACAATCCTACCTGTTATTTTTACAAATGTTTTATTCAAACACGTCTCTTTCTTCATCTTCAATCAAAGTAAAAACAATCAAGCTTAATATTACAAATTAATGTTTTGCCTTTCCTTTCAAAACATTACAACTCAATTCGTGCTCTAACTTTTCCAACTAGCTGAAAGAGAAGCATCTGCTGTTCGTTGTATGTATTAGCAGAGTGGGCGAATTAAATTATTTGGGACGTGTACCTAATCTTACAAAGGACTAATTAGAACAGCCAATGTTACCTTACGTAACGGTTTGTTCCCAATCACAGTTATTTTGTTTAATTACGAAAATATCTCGTTTATTGTATGTATCTATAGTGCAGATGTTGATGGGGAATATTTCTACGATCGCAAACGTATCGGGAGTCGACCGGGGCCTCAAAATGTGGTTATTATAGAATCTGGGCACTAAATGCTGGGACGTAATGCTGGCCAGAACGTTGGTATGAACGGGATCTTTACTTTATAAAACAACGTATGTGTACTATATAGATATTTATTCTTGCTAGTATTTCACTTGGCCGACGAAGTCCTAATCCTCATCATCATCTACTTCTTTTTCGCTATCATATTATTCCCACATATCGCCCTCATAAAACCACTCAGTATTATATTGTCATCATATAGCGTTTTTCCCAACTGATTGGAGCGAATTTATCAACATAGTTTGATATTTCTTTTCGTTTACACGACTTTAATCGCATAGGTTTTTTAGATTTTGTCTATTTAGCGGTGCTGTATGACAGCCGGTGGTGTCGTGCCATTTGGATTTACAGAAACAAAAGAAGTCGCTTATCAGAGTAGATCGGATAAAACAATAAATACATAAATTGAGGTTGTATGGTTTCAATATTGTTATCAAATACACTAAACAAAATACAATAATGTTAATAAAGTATATGTAGTTCCATAGAGGACACTGCCGTCGGGGATAAAGTGTTAGATATCTCCGTGTACTAAGTCTCAGCTTGTGTGATATATAGCTAGCAGTCTTACGAAACAATTAGCAGAGTGGTAGAGCACTAGCTTTTCGTGGCAAAGATACGGGTTACAAACCCTGTTACAGGTACGCTCTAGTCAACTCAGCTGTAAATTGGTACGTGATATACGATCAGGAAATAAAAGGAATAGAGGAAAGGAACTGGCCAACTTACCACACATAGACGTGAATTAGTATATTGAAGTCTGACAGCTTCATTGCCTGACAGAAGTGCAACTACTACAGGACAAATCTCCACTTTACTTTTATCTGATCTAATTGAAAGTCAGGACGCAATCCTGTCTTGTTTAATTTAGTTTGTTTCAGTCGAAGAATCAACGTCATTGTATACGGTTTAACCCTGTGCTCTGTTCTTCTCCATGTTGTTGGAGACTCTCAGCACAATGGACGAACTCCGTAGCACCGGCCAGGATCCCGTCATAGATTTGGTAGATTTTTAACATCTAAGTGAAAAGGCTCTTGAATATGATAAAGAGATGCATCTCTGCTTTTTGGATTTGGAGAAAGCATTTGATAAAGTTCCTTGGGACAAACTCTGGGAGTGCCTGACAAGGAAGAACATCACAGGACCCATGATCTCTGCCATACAGAGTTTCTATAAAACATGCAGAAATTATGTGCGGACATCAAATCAAAAGTCAGTAGAGTTCAAGACCACTAGCGGAGTAAGACAGGGGGACATTCTATCACCGTACCTTTTCATACTCCTCATGGATGAAGTCATCAAAGCGTGCAAGGAACGGACACAAAAGTATGAAGTAGGGTACTGGAAGATGAGACCAAGTTACATATCGGAACTAGCATTTGCAGACGATGTGGTCCTGATCACGAAATCCGAAGCACATCTCCAGATCAACTTGCAGGTCTGGGAAGAAGAGTTGAAGAAGAGAGGAATGCACATCAGCAACTAAAACAAAAACCATGGTGATCGCCAGATATGAAAAGAGACATCAGATAACCCTGGGAACACGAGCACTAGAGCAGGTCAGCAACTTTAAATATCTAGGAGTGGTAATAGACAGCAGGGGAGGAATCAAAGAGGAGTTAACTGCACAAAGGGCAGCAGCAGGTAGACTGTTCCATGCAATAAACAGAGGTTTCCTCAGTAGAATAGAAATAAGCAGGAAAACAAAGATGGATGTATTCCGCTCCACCTATGTGCCTGTCCTGACATATGGATGTGAGTCATGGGCAATGACTACAGCCCAAGAAAGGCAATTACAAACTTCAGAAATGAGGTACCTAAGAAAGGCGGTACAGGTGACGAACAGGGACAAGATCCGTAACCAGACAATGCGTAGCAATCTTGAAGTTCAACCCCTGCAGACACGAGTGGAGCAGTCCCAACTACAGTGGTTTGGCCATGTCTGTAGAATGGAAGAAGATCGGATACCAAAACGGTCATGGGAGATCAAAAGTCAAGGACGCAGACCCCGAGGACGTCCCAAAGTACGTTTGGAAGACAACATACGACAGTCCCTAAGTGATAGAGGGCTGGATTGGAAAAAGGCCAGGAAAAAGACGGCGGATAGAGCTGTGGCGTTCTCTTTGGCAAACCTCTACACCTCACGGTAGAAGAGGAGAGACTAAGTAAATAAGTAAGATTTTTAACATCATTTTGTTTTATCGCCGGGGCAGCGGCCGTTAAGAATGCTCTTGTCGATTTCCAACTGTCGATGGATTTTTAACGTGCGCAACACTGCACACGGGCGTCCAATCTCTACTACCCAGAGATCTAGGGAAATACAAAAAAGTTCACGTGAACAAATCCCGGTCTCTACAGTGATTTAAACCCGTGACCTCCTGCACTGGAGGCCGGTGTCTTACCTTGAGACCATTCAATCCTCTGTTTTGTTTGCTGAGAGACAAGCCTTGTAACTGATGTCCAACTGGGACGCTAACATTCTAGCAGCACACACACAAACATGGAGTTCCCTCAAAACGATAATTATATCAAGAATGTGCCGTCTCTTCTTCTCTTCTTATTGTTCGTCCGTTCTCAATCCACCACTACCAAGCCCTGATATAGGATTTACAAGTAGCAGGATGTTGTCCGGGGAACGGAATGCGTTGTGTCGTAGTTAACAGCTTGACTGCGATATTTCCACCTTTCGGTATAACGGAAATCATAAACGATATATTTGAAAATCCAATATATTACGAGAGCCAGATCAAAGACAAACTGGACGAGCATTTCAAGTGTTAAACAGAATATAAATGGGACAGACCACACAATTCATTCTCAAGCTTAAAAACCACATTGAGCCAGAAATCCTTCAGCGGCAAGTTATTCAGAAGAGAGCTAAAAATAGATATGTCCTACAACAGCTGAGACCATAGAGGCATACGAGGAAACCAGGTGTGAATGGGCTATTATATATATTTAATATATCATAGGGAAAAAACAACAGCTGCACATGCCTAACTGAATGCTAATGCCATATCAAAATGGAAGAGGCAAGGAAACAACTAGGAAAGTAGGGTGTGTGTTTAAGCACTTCTCTTTTAAGTTCTATAAATTATGCAAAAATATGAATGAGCTTTTGCGTGTTGCGCTGAAACCTCCATGTAGTATGATTTCACTGCAGGTTGATCGTACTGCATCCTTGTCAAATGACAAAACTGTATCAAGATACTGAGTAGTGCATGAGCTGCAGCGGTCAGCGATCCATAGCTGACTGCTAGCATCAAGGCCAGTGAACCAGAGCTGCCAAGACTCTTCTACACCTCCACGCAGATATCCTGGATAACATGCTGCAACGGGGCAGACTGGCTAAGGAGAACGGATCGAAAGATAAGGATGACCCGGTTCTAAAAAATGTCCGCTGAAGTCGGATGTGTTGGACCAAAAAGTGTAAATATCGCAGTCAAGCTGTAAACTGCGACACAATGCATTCCGTTCTCCGGACAGCCTCCTGCTACTTACAATGCTTAGTAGCGGGAGATAGAGAACGAACGAAGAAGAAATAAAAAATGACTAAACCACTGTATCTCCTATGTGTCAATATAGTAGTTAACAGAACTAGTCCCCGCCATATTCCTCAGCGTACTGTCGCGAATTGTCTTTCCTGCTGCACATCGTACAAAGCGTATCTCATAGGTCTCGATCGTACGTTTGTGCAAATCTAATAGGGTCCATGTTTGACACTTGTAACATAACGTAGGGATGATCAACATGTTTATCAGCGTCTGTTTATTGGACGTACAGGCACTTGGATATTCCAGTACCGGTGCTAGCTGGTAGTGCATCCCATTCTGATGGCCAGTACATATGAAATCCAGACAGGCCATATGCTTCTTCGTCGTCTTCTTCTTTTTCTTCGGTGTTCGTGCTGAAAAGGACGTTTGTGACGTTCTCTCATAGTTTACAGCAAAACTGTGATATCTGCACCTTTCGGTCCAACATATCCGATTTCAGCACGGCATTTTTGAGACCGGTTGTGTATTCCCTCTTCAATCCCTATTCTCGGAGCCAGGCTGCATGGTTGCAGTCTGTTTCCAGGACCGCTACTTGTAGGCGTATTTGTGTCTAGGTCCGTTATGGGTTTATGATCGTGATGCAAGCAGCCAGCTATGAATCACTGGCTTCTGTCAGCGCAATCACTGCTGTATCTTCAGCCTAGTTTTCATGTTTGACTTGCCTTAGCCAGAGCATACATTTTTCACGGCACATGTACGGGTTTTATCTCTTGCTAATCATCGAGTACCATACAGAAAGATCAAGAACATCATCAGAAATCAGTACATACACTAATGGAGAGAAGACAGAAACATAAGCAGTACACTAGACAAAATTCACCAACTCAAAAGAAATCAACAAACTGCCGTATTTCGTCTGAGAACTGGACACTTCAGACAACGAGAACATCTATACTAAAGATCTCACACACCGATGAATGCCCATGTGGAACAGGGGGCCAGAATCCTGAATACATTCTACAGGAACAGGAATGCCCAATCTATAGGGGAATTAGATACCAGACATGGCCAGAGGGTGTGTAGTTGAGACAAACACTGTGGGGATGCCGCTCCAACCTGGTGAAGACTACAGACCTCATCACGGCGACTGGCTTGCAGAAATAGCATGACAAAAAGACTATAAAAAAGATATGTTGCTAACGGCACGCTCTAGTCTACCCAGTTTCATTTTTAAATGAGTAACTGACCTAGGGTTATGGAAGTAAAGGCAGTAAGGAAGGGAAATGGCCACTCCGCCTTATGCAAGCTTTGGCTTAGTACAATGATGTATCTAGCACTTCATCTCAGATGCCATTTCTGATACGGGCCCTTCTTATTATCAGTATTATTGATTAATCATTTATGAAGCCCATGGTGGAGAGCCTAAGCAAGGCAATAATGCAAGCCGCCACTGGAACCATCCCAAGAGGAGCTAGGAAAAACTATAAGCCCTACTGGAATGATGAGTTGCAGAAAGCGGAAGATGCAGTAACAAATGCTAGGAACATGGCAGAGCGAGAAAAATCCATGGAGGCAAACATCGCCCTCAAAGCCGCCACGGCGAAATACAAACACACTCTTAAGCAAACAGCAAGAGAAAGCTGGAAAAATAAAACGGAAAGCCTAAACCTGGACAAAGACGGGAACAAGCTATGGAAGCTAGTCAGAGCCATGAACGACGAAACCCCGTCAAATAAACAAATTACCATCAAGCAGGGCGAGAACTTGATCACAGGTAAGAAAGCCGCAAACGCCTTTGTCGATCACTTTGCCAGAGCAAACCACATCGAGGTCCCTGCAGATAAGCATACAGACATTAGCAAAGAGCTAAAGGGGCACGACAACATCAATACGGCTCCTGAAGAGCACATGATGGCCAAATTAACGATGCGCGAAATGGAAGAGGCTATGAAAACATTAAAGAAAAGGAAATCTCCCGGAAAAGACGGGATAACAAACGAAATGCTGATGGGGCTGGGCCAAACAGCGAAGAGGAAACTGCTATCGGTCCTGAACCAAAGCTGGAAAAGGGGAATTTTACCCCAGGCATGGAAAGACGCAATACTGGTACCAGTACCAAAAACAGGAAAGGATAAAACAGATCCAAATGGATACAGGCCCATCAGCCTACTGAGCTGTGTCGGCAAGCTGATGGAACGGATGATAAACACCAGACTGATGTGGCATCTGGAAGAAAAACGAATACTAATTCCACAGCAAGCCGGCTTTAGACAGCACAGATCCACTGAGGACCAGGTCATCCTCATAGCCCAGGAGATAGAAGATGCCTACCAGGCACAGAAACACACAGTAGCTGTTTGGGTGGATCTGGAAAAGGCATTTGACAAAGTCTGGAAAGACGGACTTAGAGTCAAGCTAAGAAGAAGTGATGTTTGTGGGAAAATGTACAAGTGGATCAACCACTACCTCAAACAAAGAACGGCCAGAGTCCAAGTACAAGGGCAGATGAGCAAAACGGTGACACTCGAGCAGGGAGTACCCCAAGGGGGAGTACTGTCACCCACACTCTTCCTGGTATATATAAACGATATTACAGAGAATATACCAAGAAGAGTCCATAGCTCAATGTTTGCAGACGATCTGGCTATGTGGACCTCTGAAAAGAATCTCACCATAGCAAGAAATCGGATGCAGACGGCCCTAACATCGCTGGAAGAGTGGGCGAACTCATGGCTGGTCAAAATAAACGAGGAGAAAACCACATGCACAATATTCTCGCTTTCATTAAAACCCCAAAATACCAAATTAAGTCTAAATGGCAAATTCCTGCAGCCAAACGACAACCCAACCTATCTGGGAGTCACATTTGATCGGCGCATGACATGGAAAAGTCAGATTGAGAGAAACCGAATGAAAGCCAGAGAAAGAATGGCTATCATGAGGAAACTTGCTGGCACAAGCTGGGGAGCGGACGAAGGCATACTAAAGAAACTGTACACTAGAAGAGTGAGACCAGTTCTCGAGTATGGCATTGCGGCATGGACAACAGCAGCAAAGGCGAACTTCGATAAAGTTAGCAAACTTCAAAACCAAGCCATGAGAATTATAACAGGTGGCATGAAGTCAACGCCAATTGTAGAACTTGAAAAGATTACAAAACTGCAATCCATGACCGATAGAAGAGACTGCAGAGCCCAGCTGCAGTCAGAGAAACTCCGAAGACTGACCGACCATCCAATGCACCAGAGACTAAACAATTTGGGAAATGGGAAACTAAAGCGGAGAAACTTTGCAGAAATAGCCAAAGCAAAGATGCACGAAGATCCCATAAACGCACTAACCACACCAAAATCCATCACTACTGTACGAAAACCTACCTGGAGGCAGGATATATTTCCAGAGGTGGTAGAAAATATACCAGGTATTGCAAACAAAAACTGCCAGACTGAAAAAGAAAGGAGAGATACTACCCTAAGCTTCATAACGAAAAGCTACCCAAGCATAGACTGGACCCATGCATACACCGACGGTTCTGTAACAAACACTACACAGAACGGAGGGGCTGGAGCATTCCTGAACCTACCAAATGGCAGACAAATAACACTGTCATTCGCTACTGGTAAGTACACAAGCAATTTCAGAGCGGAGGCAGAGGCACTGAGGGCGGCAGTGGAAGAAATGGTGACACACAGTGAAAATGAAAGCCATATGGTCCTGCTTACAGATGCTCTCGCCGTAGTCACAGCGCTAAAAAGCCAGAAAAATACTGAGCTTAATGACTTAAGAGCAGCACTCTGCAAACTGTGCCAGCAGTCCGCACCAAAAAGGGTAGTGGTACAGTGGGTCCCATCACACTGCAGCATCCAAGGCAACGAGGAGGCAGACAGACTGGCAAAAGAAGGTGCAAGACTACCACAAACAGATACTAGTATGACGTACGAATAGTCAAAACGGCTTATCAAAGCCAGATACATGACCAAATGGGAAACCGAACATACTGGTTACACCAAAAACGATGCCTATTACCAGTTGAACCGAAGAGAGCAGGTCGTTGTCTTCAGACTTCGCACTGGCCACAATAGACTGAGGTACCACCTATTCAACAAATTGAAAATAGGGTGTACCGACGAATGCCAGTGCGGTACTGGTAAAATGACCGCTGAACATCTGCTGCAGAACTGCCCGACATACGAGGATCAGAGAGAGCAGATGTGGCTATCACCAGTGGAACTGCAAGACAAGCTCTATGGCAGTGGCGACAGCCTCAGGATGACCGCCGCTTTTTTCGAAAAAATAATGGTTACTGTCTGACTGCGTACGAAGAAGAAGAAGAAGAAGAAGATTAATCATTTGGTTTATCGTGTAACACAGAGCTGCAGAGGATGTCCTCTAAAGATTCATTTTCAAGGGTGTGTTCCTGAATCCCACCAATGATAACCCAGTACCATGGCCTCCTTCCACTGTTCTTCGTCAGGTGTCAGTTGACCTTGACACATGTCTTCCCATGTGGGTTCACTTCAGTACATGCATGTTATATTGTTAGAGTTCGTGATAAAGTTGCCCTATCCATATCTACTTTATGCAATTATTCTCTTATTATCTCTCTCTCTCTCTCTCTCTCTTTTTCTCTCTCCCATAAATGTTGTCGTATATGTTGTATACCGTGTTGTATTTATGTTTCATGGTTTATCTATCGTCCTCACATCATGTCCTCTAACTGTATATCCTGTTGTAACGCAGTGGTTAGGTGATCAGGACTGATTCTAACGAAATGACCCAATCAACCATTTTATTTTCTGTCTGGGCATGTATTCGACACAGGAAGTCGTTTCTGCACTATTTCTGGTACCAACATTTCACATTCTCGTGACATTAATGACTAGCCTCGGGCATTCTATCTCACAAGCTAAGATTTGTTATACAAATTGTGTGCTATTAGTGTCGTGTGCATCCACAGGAACAAGGCTAACAATACAACAAGACATACTCTACATTGGAACCCACAGGGGAAAAAATAGTGGAGAGACTCATCGGAAGACCTAGCGAGTAAATGTGGAAAAGCTGAACGGTATTTAGAAAGCCGGCGCTAACCATGTGCTAGTGTCGGTCCCATGTTCCAACGGGAATCAATCCGATTAAATTAAGTAAGTAACAGCATATGGTAATACATTATATCCACGTTGTTGTAGCTCTGTATAAAGCATCAAAGCAAAATACATTAATTGAAACATATTTTTTTCTTTCTTAAACGACATGCAAATATGTATTGTTAATAATAACTAGCCATTCACGTTTATTCTTTGAAACAACATCTGGAAGATAAATGTTGTGCATTTTGACCTATTTGATTAAGTATTGTTACAGATTGTATATAGCATTTCTTGGGTTAATTTTGTTTCTTCTCTTGTTTATTACTGGGGGGGGGGGCGGGGGGGGGGGCCTTTTGCCGCTTAATAGTAAGACTAATATTGATAGTAGATTTTGAACGTGCTCAAGCCACTTACAATAATCTGGTACAACTATTAGATATTCACAGATTCAACCCATTCTCAGATTCAACAAGATAAAAACTTAAATCAAAATGAACCAAGAAATTATGAAGCTGGCCACGCTATGTGGAACATAAGAGATGTTTGGCCTTTTGCGACTGGAAACACGATAATAACACGAGAAACGTGCAAACCTTACGCCGAGTTAAATAATGGCGTTTAATTTAAATTATAAAAGTTAATCGCCGATCGTAAGTGATGAAAGCGACATCAAGTGGTTTTGTTTCTTGATGATGTAATTCCGCTGTAGTTGGATTATAGTGAGAAAGGTAATACGCTGGTCATCAACCTTACTCTCTGGTCCTGAACTACCTTAGACCAGTGGCAAGATAATTAGGTAATTCAGAATGCAGGCAATCTGGTCCCACCTCCTTTGAGACCATGAGTCACTTGCAACCTGCGGGACTCGATTTCCCGCCGTTTCCGTTCATCGCTTTGAGAAGCGAGTGCCTTACCTCTCGACCACCCTTCTGTGAGGTCGAGCGCACGAAAAGAAAATGAGTATTTCTTGAAGAATCCGCTTAACCGATGCTCAAATCACGACCTGCAGAATGCTAGTCAACGAAATAATGTTTGTCTCAAACGGTACACATGTGTACAGAACCATAAACCAGGATTGAGGGTCGAGACGTCAAGTAAAATTATAGGAGCCAGGCATAATGTCGAAGGAAGGGTTCGTCGTCGGGTTATGAACTATGCTGGGTGATATGAGTGAATTATTTTGGAAAATGGTAATCCTAAATGTGTAAATTTAAATTAAATATCAATGTAACACTTACCGATTTTCGTTATTCCTAGTTTGTGTTATACCTTAGGGGCTATCCATTAACCCTTTCCAGCCCAGCTAGTAGTTTAACCCTTTTCCACTTAAACCAACAGTTTAACTTTACAGTCCAGTCAGCAGTTTAACCCTTTCCAGTTAAATCAACAGTTTAACAGTTACCAGTTCAGTACTTTAAAACCCCTTTCAGTTTAACCAACAGTTTAAGTTTAACCCTGTCAGTCCAGCAAGTAGTTTAAAATTCTGACAGGACTGAAAAGGGTTAAAGACGTCCGCAGGAGGGGATGGGGGGGGGGTTAAAAAAGTGGTCATGTTGGAGGTATTTAAGTTGAAAACAACTTTCACTCCCATACAAATGTAACAAGAGTAAGAAACAATCTTATCTTTGAAAGCTTCTTACTGCCACATAAGGGTTTTGCCTCCATAGATTTTCAAACTTTCATTTTTGATTGGTTTTGTAAAACACAAAAAATGACTATGATGGTTTATGACGTGACTTAAACTGAGGAAACCCACTGTATTATTAAATATATAGTTGTTGAATATAAAAATGTATATAAAGCGTTAGTGATTTACAAACTGCAAGATATTAAGCTATTCCAATTGTACTCAACACTGAATCGAGACTTCCTAGGTACAATATTCAGTAACTCATATTTCACACCATTAGATTAAATATTCTGTATACAAACGGATCCCGGGTCAACCCAGCCTTAAATGAGTACCGGTTCAGTTTGGGAAATAAAGGCGGCCGGCGTGATGCTGACAACATCATCCACTAAGTACTGTGGGTTACAAAATAAAACGGGCCTAACACCATATTTCCTATGCGCCGCATGACGTGACGGGATCTTGACTTTTTAATTTTTTTACTATACTAACGATGTAGAAATAAAGTAAGTTTTAAGTACTGGTTGGTGATAATAGCATTTAAGCATGTGTGTTTCTTCTTCTTCTTCGTCGTTTGTTCTCAAACTCCATCTACCATGTCCGGAAAAGGGCTTTGCAAGTTGTCCGGGAAACGGCTGAGCTGTGTCGTGTTTTACAGCTTGACTGCGATATTTGCATCTTTCAGTCTGACACGTCCGACATCAGCAGGCATTTTTGGGTACCGGGTTAGCTGTCCTTCTTCAATCTAATCTACTTAGCCAGACTGCTCTATTGCAGCCTGTTATCCGGGGTCACCGCGTGGAGGAATAGAAGGCTCTTGGTAGCTTTGGCTCGCTGGCCCTGACACCAGCAGTCAGCTATGGGTCGCTAACTGCTGCAGCTAATGCACTGCTCATCATCTTGATCCCGCGTGTGTGTTAGATCAAGGTCAGGTTGAGAGGAGAAAGAGGCCAATCAATAGTGGAAAGAGGTGGACATCGGGAAGAGTAGTGTTTAAAATGGCACACCTGTGGGGACGCGTTCTGTGGATGTGCCCTTATATAGTCATGATCACGTCTTGTGATTTTACTGCTGAAGTAACATGGTCTACGGCCTTGGCTTGGTCAAATTCCTTCCATGATGGTCCATTTATGATGCACATCGTAGGATCACATGCATTGTCCTCTGGCAATACGTATTGAAATATATTTTTTCATAAGATTCATTAAACTGCACTTTGCAATAGTGAATAATCGTTTAAACACTTACAATGTTTGCAATTTGCTTTGTAACTGCGCCTTGTGTCTGGACGGTAGACAACAGTATTGTAAAATACTTGATAGAAAAGCTTGGTTTTTGTTGTTGAGGGTGAAACAGATCCAGCACACGACGTGGCGACAGCAGTGACAAACCAGCATGTAGTCCTTAACCTTTAAATCACATCGACTACCCGAGCAATGGAAATAAAGTCGCACGACAGTTGTTAAAAAAAAAATTATTTAATATATATATTTATTACAGTATTTTGTACAACAAATGAAAATCGATATAATGATGATGATAATAATAATAATAATAATAATAAACAAAATAAACACAATTACGTATCTCTAACGGACTGTACACATCACCGCCGATGCTATGAAAAGCAGATTTATGGAGACATTTCGTTAATGCTCGTTCAAAATCGATTTCTCGAGACGATCGACCGCGCCCGTTCACAGTTCTTATAATTTCTAACGTAGTTCATCAATACGTAAGGTTTTGTTTTCAGAAATGGAGATATTAAGTATTGATATACTAAATATCGGCTGATCTTGATAAGCTGATTGGTAGAGCGGCGTGAACAGCTGTTGCGTAACATACGCTAAAGTCTGACCTTGAAGGTTTTGTGAAATGAGACGAAATTACACTGCAGAATATTATATTTTGTGTTCCTTAAAATGTATGACGGAGGACGGGAGGGGGACAGTTGGGGGAGAGACGCAAAGGAGGTGGGATGGTGGGGTGTTGGAATATACGCGGATGGAGGAAATTGTGCGAGTAAATACAACACTGGTCCAGAAATGTTAGGCATCCCGGCAAAATGAATAAGTGTCATGGTTCCTGGCGTCGAGGATTTATCGTGCCCTGCCGTAAGGAGAATTCTTGTAGTAATGTTATACTTGGCCTGGAATTGTTATGGTCATTTGGTGTCCGGATTAACGGTTTGGATGACTGGAATCTGGTCCACGTGTCGTGGTTTGATCACCCCCGTCCTAATTAAGGAAATATGTTGTTAATGAGCAAGGCTACACGTACATTTCTACCGGAGCCATATTTGGTCTGGTGGACTGCAGGTTGTTCAAATTCGGTCTGTTGGACTTCAGATGGGTTAAATTCAGTCAGCTAGATTGCAAGTGGCCCACATATAGCATGTTATACTGCATGTTGACTAGATTCGCCTGTTGGACTGCAGGTGGCCCACATATAGCATGTTATTCTGCATGTTAACTAGATTCGGCTGTTGGACTGAAGGTGGCCCACATATAGCATGTCAGAATCCAAGTGGGCCACATAGAGTTTACAGGACTGTAGATGGACCAGATATATCCTTCTCGACTGCATGTCGGACACATGGACTGTTGAATTAGAGATGGGACTTATAAAGCATGTTAGATATCAGATGGGCCACATTTGGTCTGTTAGATTAAATATGGGCTGCATATAATAACCTTCAAATTCCGCACAGGCCACAATAAACTGAAATACCATTTGTTCAACAAATTTAGAATAGGACATACAGATACATGTCTCTGCATATAGTAACACCCTGATCTACAGCATCCCACAAGTTGACTAGTCTGCACTCAGCTTGGTATGGAAACTAAGTTCTGGTTAGCCTGACGGATCGGATAAGCATATTCATTATGCTATGAATTGCAGAGCATGAGCTGCAGTGGTCAGTGACTCATAGCTGACTGCTAACGCCAGGGCCAGCGAACCAAAGCTTCCAAGACCCTTCTACACCTCCACGCGGTGATCCTGGATAACAGGCTGCAGCAGGGCAGACTGGCTAAGGAGAAGGGATCGAAGAGGGAATGCTAAACCTGTACTCAAAAAATACTTGCTGAAGTCGGATGTGTTGGACCAAAAGGTGCAAATATCGCAGTCAAGCTGTAAACTACGACACAGCGCATTCCGTTCTCTGGACTGCATTCTGCTACTTAAGCTCTTTCAGTGTTTGGTAGTGGGGGATTGATAATGAACGAAGCCAAGCCATTATGCTATGAATGAGGTATCGACTCGGCGACTTTTGGAAATGTAGGTATTGGGAATGATGTTTGCGTCTGACATCCCTTTAAGTCATATTAGATGTGGAGCGAAAATGACAGAGGACAACTTTTGAGAGGGGTGTGGGGTGGGGGGGTCTGTGGTTTTCTCGTGTAATGGAGACTTCAGAAACATATTCCAGTCGTATTCTCCAATGGTGTTTCACCGTTTTCTCAAACACTGATCTATATTGTGTGCGTTCTACGATCAAAACGACAGAACTGAGTTAAGGATCATATATATCCAGAAATACTCGTATGATTTGTTAGCTGTTTTCATGTGTGCTGTTGTTTGTCCCTGATGAGTGCATTTTGGTCGTAACGTAAATTTCGGTCATGCTTTATAGGGGTCAATGGCGTCTGCATGTAAATGTGTGTTTACATAGTAGTCTTGGGAAATATTTATAATTAAGGGTGTCCCTTACGAATATCAACAAAGGGTTACATAAGTGTGTGATATTTCATCTTTTTTTATAATATTCTGTTTAATTGATTGTTTTTCATATACGGTTTGTGCACCAACTTTTATTAGGGTTTCTTTAAAACTTATTTTTTTATTTAATTGCTTAAAAAATATGTTCATTTTCTGACAGGTACACTATAATATTAATGTTCTGAAAGGTACACTATCGACTCAGCTGGAGTGACGTGTCCGATTGTTGTCTCAGCCTGTGTCATCCATGACGACCCTCTCTTGATTCTTGATCCCTTGATGTCTGAGATACTACTCTGCAGAGTGTGCCGGGTGTCTGTGGTGACAGGCATATAGGCTTTGACTTGCGCCAGTTTATGTCTGGATGTCACTGATAACAATCCCAACATGTACCGTATCATCACATTCGGAGTATTTCTAGTGCATCCCAGAACCAGCAGCATACCTTCATTCTGGATGCGTTCAAACCAAAAGTGATGCCGAGGACCTCAGCCTTTACTACGGAATTATTCAAAGAGCACAACATAATGCAGGCCTTGTTCGGATTGACCTTGGAGCTTGAGTCACCGCAACACTGTGAGATTGCTTGCAAGGTTTCCTGGATGTCTTTGACCAACTCTTGCTTGTCTGAGCCAGTCCTGAACGTTAGGATGTCATCGTCAAATGGCAGCGTTCGCCCTGTTCCTGTGGGTTTAATATTGGTCACTGTCACTGTGTAAATGTTGAACAGCACCGGTGAGAGCGGAGACCCTTAAGGCAGTACTGGACATATTCGCCTCGGTTCTGATGTCCACGATCCTACGCGTAGCGCAACTGTTTTTTCCATCAGGGCAGCTGATATCCAACTAACCAGCAACGGGTTTAAACCGCCCTGCTTCAGACAGGTGATTAAGGTCCCCAAATCGAAACGGTTGTATGCGTCGTCCAGGTCAAGTGCCACCGCGACTGTTTCTTGCTTTGACTGAAACCCCTCCTACACATCATACGAGAAAGTTCCAGCGTTAGCCAGGTCTCCTCGCTATAGCTGCCCAGCGTGTCGGGTAGAATCTGCTCTCGTTCAAGGTAGACCATTATTTTCCTGGCCACTATCTTCTCGAGAAATTTTCCATATACATTTTGTATGGTTGCAAAGTTATACTATAATATTAATGTTCTGACAGGTATGCAATAATATTAATATTGGAAGGTAAGCAATAATATTAGTGTTCTGACAGGTATACTATAAAACTAAATAATTCCCTTCTTATCGTTACTTGTCCCAGGTCAGCTACCACACGATCAAGAGGTTAAACGTACCTCGATGTAGACAAAAGGACTTGGTATGTAGACAAAAGGACTTGGTATGTGGTTGAATGCCAGGTGCCTCAACAAAAATACCAAACAAACAGCAACAATTGTTGAATACACGAGAGACTGAAGTAAAATTGAATACAACAACGATTAGGACACAATGTTACTTCTAAACTTACTACGTTGAAGCACATTGCGGTTTTATTGTCTTGTCACAAAACATCTTTCATTAGCTTTTTGGCGTTTAATACCGATATATGTTCATTGCAGTTTCTGGATTGTTTTCTTCTGTGTAGTGTTTGTGTGCCCAGTCATTGGTAAAGGCTTGTTTAGGTCGAATGTCAGCAATCTTTTAATGATGTTCGTATTGAAAACTGCAATTTAATCTGGTCTACTTTTTTTCAGTAATAATTTGCTTCTACTTCTTAGGTTTTCGGAAATCAACTTGGATTTATAAAGTGTTTTACAATAAATTATTTTTAAGGCATCTCCATAGATCGAGCATGTACAGAGATAAACCGTGTATGTTTGGAGGGGGTGGTGGTGAGGGCAGGTATGGTGGTGAGGGAAGGAGTGGTTGTCAGGGCAGGCGTGGACGAGAGAGAAAGAGAGAGAGAGAGAGAGAGAGAGAGAGAGAGAGAGAAAGAAAGTGTGTGTGTGAAAGAGATAGATGGGGGACACGAGCAAGATAAGAACGAAAATTGTGTCTCCATCCGGGATTAATTCCGGGCATTTTCGTATCGATAAAACTAGATACGAATAATGAAAATTGCATGAGACCTTTAAAGCCAGCATAGACAACTACAATTCCGATCTTTAATTATGTACAGTAACCCGATAAACCTGATTGAGCAGAGTTGGCATTGTTAACATAATATTAAAATGGCGCAGTGTGGTGGCTATTTGTTTTCATCAACTGTAAGACCCAACAAAAACTACGCCTTGCCTGTGTTAGAACTCGTGTCCAGTGGCGACACGCTAGGGTTGATGTCACCCAGTGCGACAAGTTACCCCTCCCCCTTTCCATAGACCCCCCCCCCCCCAGTACCAGCGTATACATCATTTATAGTCATGTTTTTTATCCTCGCAAATAAGGACTTAATCAGAACTTGGCTTTCAAAGTTGCGAACTTGTGAATCCCTTCACAGAAATCAATGCCTTTCGTCAAATCATTTTCAATTGATAATATCGAAAAATCGGGAAAACTTGCCTGCTGCATGGTAGACAATAAATAATTATGTATAAGTTTGAGCCTTGGAATACTCATCTCACATGAAGCCAGAAACACACAGTCAAAAGTAAGTGTAGGTTTGGTGAAAGGGTTATGAGATATTCTAGACACTCCTATTCATTCAAGAAAGTCAACAACACGTCTAATGTTGCCCAATCTTTGTTTTGTTTTCTCTAAATAAATCATTGCTACTGTTAGACGTCTTCTCTGTCGTTTCATATCATTTTGGTGTCCTCCCCTCTGATGGTGTCCTCCCCTCTAATGGTGTCATCCCATCTGATGGTGTCCTCCCCTCTAATGGTGTCATCCCATCTGATAGTGCCATCCCCTCGTATGGTGTCACCCCCCCCCCCCCTGATAGTGCCACCTCCTCTAATGGTGCCACCACCTCGTATGGTGTCACCCCCTCTGATGGTGCCACCCCCTCGTATGGTGTCACCCCCTCGTATGGTGTCACCCCCCTGATAGTGCCACCCCCTCTAATGGTGCCACCCCCTCGTATGGTGTCACTCCCTCTGATGGTGTCCACCCCTCTAATGGTGTCACCCCCTGATAGTGTCTGCCATCCCCTCTTATGGTGCCACCCCCTCTGATGGTGTCACCTCCTCTGATGGTGCCACCCGCTCTGATGTACTACCCCCTCTGATGGTGTCACTCCCTCTGATGGTGTCCACCCATCTAATGGTGTCACCCCCTGATAGTGTCTGCCATCCCCTCTTATGGTACCACCCCCTCTGATGGTGTCACCTCCTCTGATGGTGTCACCCGCTCTGATGGTACTACCCCCTCGTATGGTGTCACTCCCTCTGATGGTGTCCACCCCTCTAATGGTGTCACCCCCTGATAGTGTCTGCCATCCCCTCTTATGGTGCCACCCCCTCTGATGGTGTCACCTCCTCTGATGGTGTCACCCGCTCTGATGGTACTACCCAATCTGATGGTGTCACCCCCTCTGATGGTATCACCCCCTCTAATGGTGTCATCCGCTCTGATGGTATCACCCCCTCAGATAGTGTCACCCGTCTCATGGTGTCACCACCTCTGATGATGTCACCCCCTCTGATGGTATCCCCCCCTCTGATGGTGTCACCCCCTCTGATGGTGTCAACCCGCCTGACGGTGTCACCCCCTCGTATGGTGTCCACCCCTCTAATGGTGTCACCCTGTCTGATGATGTCAACCCCTCTGATGGTATCACCCCGTCTGATGGTGTCACCACCTCTAATGGTGTCACCCCTTCTGATGGTGTCACCCCCTCTGATCGTGTTTACCGGCGCTGTCCGCACCCGACTCACCCCCCTAAAGACACCACTGTTTGAGTCACTTCTTCTAACAGACTGCCTTAAAACGACTCAAAACCATGCTTAATTTGTGCACGGCGAACGTAGAGAAGCGTCCTTTATTCCTCAACCATAGAAATCCTCAGCACCTAGACAACACATATACATCACCGATTTAAGCTACCAATAACAGAAACTGGGAATCTTTTCAATAATTCAAAGTGACATTTGCGTATCGTTAAATTTACATTAAGCTTGCAAATTATAATGCACACATAAAAGAAGTGAGACGAATCAAGCTGCGACGAATAGTAGTGGTTGAGGTTATATGGAACCAGTACTGACGGTAACAACATGGGGGGGGGGGGGGGGAGAAGAGAGAAGGAAGGATGTGGGGTGGGGGAGTAAGGGGTGTCACGAAAAAAAGAAGCAAATATAAGGGGATCGATATACTGCGAGGTATGGCACTTGTCTCTTACGATACAAACGAACAAAAGCATAAAACGGTGGATGGTTAAATACTGCAAGTTTCAAGCGGCACCGGGACGCAATAGAGGTGAGATTAGCGCCAAGTTATATCGACGATAAACTCTGAGGTACCGTGTTCACGTAAAAGAACCCTTGGCAGTTGTAAATCTAAAAGAGCAGGCTGATAGCTGCTGTCTGAACAAATATTCTAAAGGTAGCTAAATTACTTCCCAATAGTGTCAGGCACGTTTTGAAAGAGGGGGGAAAAAAACAAAAACATTAATGTGCAGTTAATTACAACAAAACATTAACAGACTAGACGTGCAATTCACCGATTTTTCTACCAATAAAGACAAACTAAGTTCAATGAATATCAGTATCTTCATCTTTTTTTCATTCGTTCAGGCGTAGTGCTTTGTACTGTGTTTTGCGTCATACGGTCCAGTGCATCTGACTTCAGCATGGATTTATGCAGTGGGTGTACTTCCCATAGGGATACGGTATTCTTGTTTAATGAAACCAACACAAGCAATGTTTGAGTTGTGCGCGTTGCCACTCACCGCTTGGCTGCGCTGCCTTCTGTAATAAAGCAGGAGCGAAAAACATTGTACTGCCGTGTTGGCTGCATACATATTGTGGTCAGGCAGTGCAGATCAGTTATTTAGAAAATGTAGAAGATAGAATGACCATATAACAGGTGAATCACCAAAGACATAGAATGAAGATTCAACATGCCCATTGCTGAAGACACAACGGGGGATTCATTGAAAAAAAACATGGAATCAGAGTACAACAGGTCAATCAATGAAGACACAAAAGCCAATCACTGAAGTCGCAACACACCAATCATTGAAAACACAACAAGTCAATCACTGAAGTCACAACAAACCAATCACTGAAGTCACAACAGGGCAATTACTGAAGTCACAACAAGTCAATCAATTACAACAGGCCAATCATTGAAGACACAACAGGACAATCACTGAAGACACAAACAGTCCAATCACTGAAGACACAAACTGGCCAATCACTGAAGACACAAACTGGCCAATCACTGAAGACACAACAGGTCAATCACTGAAGACACAAACAGGCTAATCACTGATGTCCCAACAGCCCGATTACTGAAGTCCCAATAGGATAATCACTGAAGTCCCAACAGACCAATCACTGAAGTCCCAACAGAACAAACACTGAAGTCACAACAAGTTAATCAATCACAACAGCCTAATCACTGAAGACACAACAGTTTAATCACTGAAGACACAACAGTCCAATCACTGAAGTCACAACAAGTCAATCACTGAAGTCACAACAAGTCAATCACTGAAGACACAACAGTCCAATCACTGAAGACACAACAGTTCAATCACTGAAGACACAACAGCCCAATCACTGAAGACACAACAGTCCAATCTGAAGTCCCAACTGACCAATCACTGAAGTCCC
Organism: Ariolimax columbianus; assembly: GCA_036924085.1. NCBI lineage: Eukaryota > Metazoa > Mollusca > Gastropoda > Stylommatophora > Arionidae > Ariolimax > Ariolimax columbianus. The sequence continues at coordinate 14,818,651 of JAVGWX010000017.1, read as the reverse complement.
AACATTCCAAACACTGAAGTCACAATAAGTCAATCAATAACAACAGTCCAATCACTGAAGACACAAACAGGCCAATCACTGAAGACACAACAGGCCAATCACTGAAGACACAAACAGTCCAATCACTAAAGACACAAACAGGCCAATCACTGAAGACACAACAGGCCAATCACCTAAGACTAATAGAATGAAGACACACCATGCCGACCACATGTTTGTCTGCACACTCTATAACAAGTAAATAACAAGGACAGGACCTCCACACCTACAAAGGTACATGAGGAGCGACTGAGAGAGAAGAGAAGGGGAGAGTGAATGAGAGAGAAAGAAGGTAAGATAACAGTAGCATGAGAGTGAAGAGAAGGAGAGAGAGGGAGAGAGATTGAGAGAGAGAATCAGAGAGAGAGAGAGAGAGAGATTGAAGGTAAGATAACATTAGCATAAAGAGCGACTGAGAGAGAACGGGACATAGTGAGAGTGTGTGTGTGAGAGAGAGAGGGAGACAGAGAGAGAGGGATTGAATGTAAGATAACAGTTGCACGAGGAGCGACTGAGAGAGAAGTGAAGGGGACATAGTGAGAGTGAGAAAGAGAATCAGAGAGAGAGAGAGATTTAAGGTAAGGTTACAGTAGTATGAGAGAGAGAGAGACATTAAACGTAAGATAAAGGTAGCATGAGAGAGGGTGAGAGAGAGTTTAGAGGTAAGATAACAGTAGCCTGAGAGAGTGAGAGAGAGAGAGAGATTGAAGGTAAGATACCAATAGCATGAGAGAGAGATAGTGAGAGAGAGAGAGAGATTGAAGGTAAGATAAATTAGCATGAGGTGCGACTGAGAGAGAAGGAGACATAGTGAGTGTGAGAGAGAATGAGAGAGAGAGAGAGAGAGATTGAAGGTAAGATAACAATAGCATGAGGAGCGACTGAGAGAGAAGGAGACATAGTGAGTGTGAGAGAGAATGAGAGAGAGAGAGAGAGAGATTGAAGGTAAGATAACAATAGCATGAGGAGCGACTGAGAGAGAAGGAGACATAGTGAGTGTGAGAGAGAATGAGAGAGAGAGAGAGAGATTGAAGGTAAGATAACAATAGCATGAGGAGCGACTGAGAGAGAAGGAGACATAGTGAGTGTGAGAGAGAATGAGAGAGAGAGAGAGAGATTGAAGGTAAGATAACAATAGCATGAGGAGCGACTGAGAGAGAAGGAGACATAGTGAGAATGAGAGAGAGAGAGAGAGAGAGAGAGAGGTTGAAGGTAAGATAACAAAAGCATAAGGAGCGACTGAGAGAGAAGGAGACATAGTGAGTGTGAGAGAGAATGAGAGAGAGAGAGATTGAAGGTAAGATAACAGTAGCATACTCCCCAACGAATATATCAATAATATATAATCGGGTGTCAAGTCCTGGTTAATCCAGCATCCTCACGATTCACACAGAACATCTAGCCAGCCAGGTCCAATGGTATCACCTAATATCAATGCCATGTAATCCTGTCTATTAGTTGTATAACAGACAGTGACAACGGCAACAACTAGACGTTCTTGACTTGGTTGGTTGTGGGACGGAGAAAGAAAGTTGCAAATAGGTTTGCAGAATAACAGATGAACAAAATCAGTGGGGACTTCAAGGACATAGTAGGAAAGGTCTCACAGAGCTAGAATATATGAAAATAGTGGGAACTTCAACGGTGTAGATGAAAAAGCCTCACGAGCAAAAATATGAAAATCAGTGGGGACTTCAGTGGTATAGATGGAAAAAGTCTCACGGAGCTAGAATAAATGAAAATCAGTGGGGACTTCAGTGGTATAGATGGAAAAAGTCTCACGGAGCTAGAATAAATGAAAATCAGTGGGGACTTCAGTGGTATAGATGGAAAAAGTCTCATGGAGCAAGAATATATGAAAATCAGTGGGAAATTTAACGGTATAGATGGAAAAAGTCACACGCAGCTAGAATATATGAAAATCAGTGGAGACTTCAACAGTATAGATAAAAAAAAGTATCACGAGCAAAAATATATGAAAATCAGTGGAGACTTCAAGGGTATAGATAAAAAATTCTCACGAGCAAAAATATATGAAAATCAGCGCTCAGCGACCCATACCTAACTGCTAGCGTCAGGGCCAGCGAACCAGAGCTGCCAAGACCCTTCTACACCTCCAAGCGGTGATCCTGGATAACAGACTTCAGTAGAGCAGAGTGGCTAAGGAGAAGGGATCGAAGAAGGAATGATAACCCGGTACTCAAAAAATGTTTGCTGAAGTCGGATGTGTTGGACCGAGAGGTGCAAATATCGCAGTCAAGCTGTAAACTACAACAAAACGCCTTCCGTTCTCTGGACTACATTGTGCTACTAAGCCATTTTCAGAATTTGGTAGCGTGAGATTGAGAACGAACGAAGCCAAGCCATATGCCTTAATATTACTTAGGTAAACTGAAGTTCTAGAGACACACGATATATGTCTATACATATCTCGGCGACTTTGAAAAGCAAATCAATGGATCCGAATATCGATTATATTCAATACGCTCTGATATTAACCAAAATGCAACTGTATGTGAGGAATGTGCCTTCACACAAAACGAAAGAAAATCCTTACAGAATAATCCCAGTAGCAATTCCAATTAAAATTGAAATGCAAGCTCTGCCCACATATGAATGAACTGATGTATCTACGAAATGAGACAGAGTCACTGTTCTGCTGAAAAAGGATGTGTCGGACCGAAAGGTGCAAATATAGCATTGAATCTGTAAACTAGCGACACAACGCATTCCATTCTCCAGACTACATCTTGCTACCTGCAAATCCATGTTGATGGCTTAGTAGCGGGGGATTGAGAACGAACGTAGAAGAAGAAGAAGAAGAAGAAGAAGAAGAAAAAGAAGGAGAAGAAGAAGAAGAAGAAGAAGAAGAAGAAGAAGAAGAAGAAGAAGAAGAAGAAGAAGAACAAGTATCTATCAACAAGAAAAGGAATATTCTCATCTTTTTTATTAAAACAAACACATTTTCGAATGGCAGGTCTTTGATAGCCACAGCAATATGTTTCGAGATTACTTCGGCCAAGGCACGCCAAATCTCAGGCGCCAGCTTGATTTGACGCCTAATAGTTGTAATAGTTGTCCATCACAAGTGATGAAGACCACTCTCTTTGTTCAGCCGTGTGGACAGTTGTATCTCTTGCTGTGTCCGCTGAAATGGGTGACTTGCGCGGTGATTTGGATTAAAGTGAGGAAGAAACTGCGCCTTTTGTCAACCTCACTCACAGAGCCTAAGCTACCTTTTGCCAGTGGCAAGACATTCATCGAGACGACTGGAGATAGCATAGGATGCAGATTTTGTCTCAGGGTTACCACCGAAGCCTTTCCGTAAACATGTAACCAGCAGGGTAGAAAGGTGGGATGGCATCTAACGCAGTTTGTCGTGCCTTTTCGATAACCACAAGAGGTCGTATGGACAACACTCAGCGTGTGAGTGAGTCTGGCATCTCTCCCAAGCTGTATATCCAGACCAGGATAAACGGATGGAAGAAACAACAAAAAAAGAACGAAATAACAAGTCCCGACGGAAAACAACACCACGTTTCCGTGAACACAAGTGTAAGTCGTCGACTAGTGTGAATTCCAGGCAAATCCGTGGTCTGGCGGCATCCATAATGATCCAAAACAGTAGAGAAATGTAGACTCGCAGTCAGTTATAGCGCCATCTTTGCCAGATTTGACGCCTAGAAATGGTCGTATTTACTCACACAATTCCCCCACACCTCATCTCGGTATATCCTTGTCACCCAACAATATGCTTCTATATTTGTCACCAGTCACCTAGATCCTAAACAAATTTGTCACCCTCTCACTTGGGCCTTGTTCTAAAAATGTACACTCATCATCACTAAGTGGCTGAGGATTGGGGGCTCAGTCCATCTCTTTAATGAGCTTTACTTCAAATCTGGGTCTTTGTAATTCATTTTTAACGAGGCTTTCATCCGTTGTAGCTGAGTTAATATACCATTTACATAATGATGTGATCACACATAAAAACGTATAAATAAATACGAGCATCACATATAAAAAAAATTAATACGGAAATACGTTTTAAAAATAGCATATACCATCGTTAGGGTAGAAGCGTTAAAGCGTTCATTATGTTTGGTCTTAACATTTTTTTAAGGTTTAGCGATCGGTACCCGTCCTGGTCTTCCCAAGCTCAGAACAAGGTAGGCCTATTATTGGTACAGTCCTGTATAGGAGACAGGGAACTAAGGTCTGGTAAGGCAAAACATACTGATCGGACAATGTTAGGCACGTTCAGGTGAAATATACTGACATTCTCTTTGTACGCTGCCAGACGTCGACTTGAATTTGTTCAAAGAAAGCAGCGGTCATTGTGAGGCACGTTCAGGTGAAATATACTGACATTCTCTTTGTACGCTGCCAGACGTCGACTTGAATTTGTTCAAAGAAAGCAGCGATCATTGTGAGGCTGTCGACACTGCCATAGAACTTGTCTGATGTTGGCAATGGTGATGGCCACACGTGCTTTCTCTGGACCTCCTATGTCTGGCAATTTTGCAGCAGATGTTCCGGGGTCATTTTTCCAGTACCACAGCTGCATTCCCTGTCGAAGACTGATGTGCCGGACCGAAAGGTGCAAATATCGCAGTCAATCTGCAAACTAGCAACACAACGCATTCCGTTCTCCAGACTACGTCCTGCTATTTGCAACGCCATGTTCGGTGCTTGGTAGTGGGAGGTTGCGAACGAACGCAGAAGAAGAACAAGTGCATTCGTCAGTAGCGCCTTGTCTTGTTTTTGTTTTTTAATAGATGGTACATCAGTCTGTTGTGATACTTGCGCAGTCTGAAGACCACCATCTGCTCTCTTCTGTTCAACTGGTAATAGGCATCATTTTGTGTGTGTGTAGCCAGTATGCTATGTCTCCATTGTTTCCATGTATCTGGCCCTAATAAACCTTTTGAACTCTTCGTAAGTGACACTTGAATCTGGTCGTGGTAACCGTCCCCTTTCATTCGCCAGTCTGTCTGCCTCCTTGTTACCATGAATGTTACACTGGGATAGGAACCCCTGCACTACGACTATCTCAGTTTGGACTGCTGGCATAGTTCACAGAGTACTGATCTTAAGTCAGTTATAAACTGACCAAGACAACCCCACCTCACTTTCACGCAATACTCACTGGAAACATGCTGTATCGTAGCAGTCTGACTTACGAGGTGTGGTATCAAAATGATCACCGTATTAGCCAGCGAAACGAGGATAAAGTCAAGCATATCACAACAGCCTGAAGGACCCCTGTCCACCTTCTTCAGCATGCTCGGGATGTGAGAAAAGATACTGCAATCCGCCATCTAATGCCCTTTTCAAGGCACACAGAAGACTAAAGTTACTCATTGTGAGCATTCAACAAACAGCGGCCTGGTATCCTGCGTGGTTAGGGCGACTTTCTTTTGCAACAAAGGGACTAGGTTCCGTCCCTGACGTCGACACATTCCAGTACACACAGCTGTAAATATCAATCCAACTTTAAGTTAAGGCAAACATACATGGCAGAGAATTATAATCATTATTTTTCCAAACGGTAATGTCTGCTATGGAGTTACCTGTGCCCTTACCCAATGTGCTGCGTTCAGCGACCGCTTACGAACCGGACGTTTCTGTAGTGTTTGTCAAACGCCCTAAGCGCTCTACCAGCCGTACCGCTTCATTATATAAACACGTGTATACGAATGAATTGTAGCATATGTATGCATTTTAGCTAATAGGTCATTTCCTGTCAAGAAACTAACGAAGGCGCGAAATGGTGGTGTCTTCGAATTTCCCATGTTTCAAGATCTCAAAACAAGTGAGAATAATGCCTAGTGCATTCGAAGATGGATGCTTAAACTCAAAAGTCATATGTACACAATGCTCACATACAATAAGCCTTCATCATCATTATGTAGTATGCCCTTTGCAGAATGTCGCTCCCATCACAGCCCGCTTGAAAGAAATTCCATCGCCTGTCAAATTTCTAATCTGCTCCAGAGTCATGTCCAAGCATTTCTTGGCATCTTGGTGTTATCATCTCCTCGACCTGCCTCTGCTTATCTTGCCCGGCACTATACCTTCCATTACTGTTCTTTCGAGACCGTTCTGTCTTTTGATGTGGTCAAAGTGTTTTAATTGTTGATTCATTATGAAATGTATGAACCAGGTCTACTCTATTTCCAACTCTTGTCAAATGTCTGCTTTCTTATTTTTTTCGGTCCATTGTATTTTGAGGACCTTTCTATAACATTTCGACTGGAAGGACTCGATTCTTTTCCTTCAGGCCTGGGTAACTGTCAATGTTTAAGCACAGGTTCTCAGAATTTTCACTTGTTAGTTTGCTGGTATTCTGCCATAATTCCATAGCTGGTGTAGCCTCTGTATTGACATTGCCAATTTCCTTCTCATTTCCTGTGAGCATTCGCTTTTGTTGTCAAATAAGTCGTTACAGTTAAAGTCGAAAAGAGCAAATTGTTAACCTCCGACCAGACAACATTTCTAAAAGGGACGACACTCCTACCCAGTCGTGGCATGCTTGAAGACCAGAAAGAGGCGGCTTCTCCTTCATGCAAAGACACAACAGGCACACCGATCACCTGTTTGTCTGCACATTCGATATCAAAATATAGTAACGTCCTGCATACCACCCTGGGTAGAAGAGGTGTGACTAAGAAAGAAAGAATATATAAACGACATATCGCATATGTAAATGCAAATAAAAACGACAGTATCTCTCTCTCTCTCTCTCTCTCTCTCTCACACACACACACACGCACGCACGCACGCACGCACACACACACACACACACACATATATATATATAGTACATACTACACTTGATATAGTAAACCATGTTACATACTTGGTATCCTCAGTCAATAATAAACTTTCCCTGAACCAAGATATCAATATCAGGATAGGAAAGGCAGCAACAACAATGGGCAGATTAACAAAAAGGGTCTGGGAGAACAAGAAGTTCACTGTTAAAACAAAAACACTTGTTTACCAGGTCTGTGTCCTCAAAACCCTTCTTTATGGCAGTGAGACATGCTCTACCTATATGCACCAGGAGAGACGGCTAAACAACTATCATATGAGGTGCCTGTGCAGAATTATGGGGGTTGGGTGACAAGACAAGATCACAAACGCAGGTGTTTTGGAGAGAACAGGCACTGTCACAATCCATTCCATGTTTAGTCTTCGAAGGCTCCGATGGCTGGGACACACTCGGAGGATGGATGATGTCAGAATACCAAAATATCTTCTCTGTGGGGAATTACAGTTGAGGGAAAAGGTCTCGGGGCCGGCCATTACTTCAGTATAAGGGTGTATGTAAGCGGGATAAGAATAATGCATGCATCGATTTGGAATCATGGGAACGGGACGCCATGAATCGTGTTACATTGAGGGGCAGGATTAAGCATGGAATACAGACAAAGGAGATACTGATTGCTGATATGCTAAAGACTCATCTTTTGAGAAGACACGCCACACCATGCAATGCCGCAGACAGTCCTAACTTTCCTTGCACACACTGTGGAAGACGCTTCACTGCTCGGATTGGTCTTACGAGTCACAATCGTTACCGTCATGGACTGTAGCTACATACCTTTTTTTTTTTTTTTTTTTGCTTAAATGTTTGCCTCACTAGTTTCTACTGGCGGAGGCGCGCCATTTTCCACCCCAGACCGTAGTCAATTGGGCGATATCAGGACGCATAAACCAGTGCTTGGATGCATGTGTGCATCTGTATGTACCTATGCTAGGTTTGTGCGCCCTCAGAAGCTAGCCCAACCAAAGTGCAATGGAAGGGCTTTACCACGAGGGCGCGTGTGAAAGTTGTGCAAGGGTGTGACTGTAGGACAGAGTCAAATGAAACAGAGTGAGGTGAGAAGAGAGAGAAGAGTAGCCTCCAGGGTGAGACCAATACTCAGCTACATACCTTTTTTTAAAGCATAATTATTATCGTCTGCCAAGACGAAAGAACTTATGGTATATATATATATATATATATATATATATATATATATATATATATATATATATATATATATATATATATATATATGAATATATATTTGAATATATATATGAATGAAATGTTGCATATATAAATGCAAATATAAATACACACATAAGAATGAAATATCAATTTATAATTATATGTGCAAAATCTCTCACTACCAGCACATTTAACAGCAAAGTTATCTCCCATTTATTCTCGAATGTATTAATTGACCCTGCCTCCACTATTTCCTGTAGTTATACATTCCAATCATTCACCACTCTCTGACTACAAAAAATATTTCCTATTAGCTAATTTGGACCTTTATTAGTTAATTTGCAGCTGTGTCCTCTTGTTCTAGTATAGCTTAAAACCTGGAGTTCTCTTTTCTCGCCGGTTTCTCTTTCCTCATAACTATAATTTTGGAATCCAACTATATGTTTTGTCGCTCTTCTTTGTATCCTTTCCATCATATTTATATTCTCTCTACGAAAAGGACTCCACATATGAACACAGTGCTCGAATCTATGTCTAACTAATGTTTTATACAGTTTGACTATCACTTCTTTGCTCTTAAGTTTCATATTTCTTTTTTATGATACCTAATTTTGCTATTGGCATTTTACACTGCTACATGGACTTGCTCACTCACCTTATCTGTAAGGTTCATTACAACCCCTAGGTCCTTTTCCTTTTCTGTCTTTCTAATATTGTTCTCTCCCATTCTGTAATTATGTTCCATATTTGATCTACCCATGTGGATTACTGTACATATATCTACATTAACCTCCATTTGCCAGCTCTCAGTCAATTTTGAATTGTATCTAAATCCTACCTCAATATATCCACCTCTTCCACAACACCATGACACACCACCTCTTCCACAACACCAAGACACACCACCTCTTTCACAACACCAAGACACACCACCACTTCCACAACACCAAGACACACCACCTCTTCCACAACACCAAGACAAATCACCTCTTCCACAACACCAAGACACACCCTCTCTTCTACAACACCAAGACACACCCTCTCTTCCACAACACCTCTTTCACACCATCTCTTCCACAACACCAAGAAACAATCAGCTAAAAGCCAGAATCGAAAAATAGATTGGAGAGTTTAGGCAGCCAAGCGTCTCCATTACATCGATGGGCATGCTGCCACCAGGACACTTGCAGCAACATTGATTCATCGTGCTACATTGACTCGGTTAAATGACGTAGAAACGTACGCCTTGTCACGCTGTGGTAAATTATGGGGCATGGCCACTGGTTGCGATCAGTGTCTGGTGGCAGTATGACTTTCTTTTTTTCAACACAAAAACAAGTCTAATATGTATGAGCACACGCAAACAGGGGATGAAACAAAACGTAATGCTTACAAATTAGAGATGAGTAAAACACGTAATATTCTCAACACAAAAACAAGTCTAATATGTATGAGTGGAAGCACACGCAACAGGGAATGAGACAATACGTAATGCTTACAAAATGGACATGAGTAAAACACGTAACATTCTCACTTCCCTAGAAACAGGTACCCGTAACACGTTCATCTACATCCTGGTTCCCAATCTTTACCAGAAATCCAGACCACCTGATGACTGACAATTTCTCACAGCCCTCGTGATCTCCTCCCGTTATACAAGGTGGGTTTTTTTTTTGTAATGAATGGACACCAAAAAAAACGAAATAAAAAACCACAGGACTCGTGAAACATTTATCTACGTAGTTATTGTTTTTTGTGACAACCAGGGATTGTGGACATGGATAATTAGGATAATTGACTATGTGTTACGATTATTAAGGGAAACTAAAGACGTTACCAAACTATTATTGCTTTGAAATATTATGATTGAAATCAATTTCTCTCAGATAAAAATAACATCGAAGGAGAGGGAGAGGGAGGGAAAGGGGGGGGAGGAGAGAAAATGGAAGAAAGAGAAGGGGTGGAAGAATGCGGAAGGAAAGAAAGAATGCGGAAGGAAAGAAAGTATGCGGTAGGAAAGAAAGTATGCGGAAGGAAAGAAAGTATGCGGAAGGAAAGAAAGTATGCGGAAGGAAAGAAAGTATGCGGAAGGAAAGAAAGTATGTGGGTTGGGAACCACATCTTTTCGTGAATCTGGCCACACACACAAAAACCAGTAGCAAACCAATTGAATGCATTGTTTAGATAATAAAAATGCATTTCAAAGACAAAATACAAGAATAAGAACTTTAGCCCAAAGATTATTTGACTTCTGTAGGTAAAGTATGGTGCGTCCATGATACAGAGATATCCCACGGCTATTTATAGTATACTTGTGTGACATGTTATTGACAGCACTTAGCACTGACAGCACTCGTGACATTTCCAGAAGCACTTAAAGCTAACTGTCGTATGAATAAAACAGGTGATGGGAATGTACAATGTATAATAATGGCAGGTATGTTATCACGAAGAAGATGTGAGACATTGATTAGAAATATTGACACAGAAATATAAATGAAAAGATCGCGTGTGACATTTCTTTCTTTCTTCGATTTGATGTTGTATAATCGTAAACATTTCAAGCTAACATTGTCTGTGTTCATCATCATAATCACCAATATACGTTTCCTGCTCTATTAGAAGTGTGGGGGGCCATTACCACACATACCCTATAACGCGGGAAGTCTGTTTCAGTCTTCATTTGCTATTGGAGTGATTGCTTTTATTGAACTATATTCTACATTATGATATGCCGGCGTTATCCACAACCCTCCAATATCGCCTTTTGCAACATGAATAGTAGGATGAAATTATACTATTTTTTCCTCCAATAAAAGTGCCTCCATTATTGAAGTATGGACAGCTCTTTACTGTGAACAGATTAATGTCCATAAATGCCTCATTCACCTTTTCGTTACAATGAGAAGCATAAGCACCGCACACTGCTACTGATCATTTGTTAATGCCAGTCTCCAAGCATTTACAATCATTCACCATATCATGCATGAACTGCAGCGGTCAGCGATCCATAGCTGACTGCTAGCGTCAGGACCAGATAACCAGAGCTGCCAAGACCCTTCTACACCTCCACGCAGTGATCATGTATAACAGGCTGCAGCAGGGCAGACTGGCTTAGTAGAAGGGATTGAAGAGCGAGGGCAACCAGTTACTCAAAAATGTCTGCTGAAGTCGAATGTGTTGGACCGAAAGGTGCAAATATCGCAGTCAAACTGTAAGCCCTGACACAACGCATTCCGTTCTCTGGGTTATATTCCGCTACTTGCAAAGCCCTTTTCAGGTAGCGGAAGATTGAAAACGAACGAACGAAGAAGAAGAAGAAGAAGAAGAAGAAGAAGAAGAATTCACCGTTTTTCTATGATGTGAAACATAGTTTATACTGCAGCTTGTCCCTTGACAGGAAGTCTGTATCTATGCTTTCGCAGTGGCTGATTTTAATGGAAATGTTATTTTGCGCGTTAAGGTTACCTGTCTCAATAAGAATCCTCTTTAGTACCCTTTTACGGCTTGCTTGCTTCGAAGGTGACAGTCACCTTAATCTTTACAGCAGAGTGTAATATTTTCACAGCCTCATCAATATTCCAATAATCCATATTATCGATGGCCTTTTATTAGCTTTTATCGCGTGAAAAAAATATAGTCAACTAATAACCAAAAACACTTGCTTGCTAAGAAAATAAGCTGGGCCACAGATTTGTGATCAAATGTGAAGTAATGCCTACTTGACTGTTGAGAAAATGCTAAGCTGGTGACAGATTTGTTACCAAATGTGAAGTAATGCCTACTTGACTGTTGAGAAAATGCTAAACTTGTGGCAGATTTGTGATCAAATGTGAAGTAATGCCTACTTGATTTTAATGATGGTTTGCTTGCTACCTTTAGGTTAGACACAGCACTCACTCCAAACCCTAGTTTTGTTGGTTATATCAAGGCATGTTTTACCATACTGATTGTGTGGAAAGCTGGTTGGCATTAATCCTGACAGGGGCTGAGTAATTATTTTGTATTTGTTTTAATTAAGAGCATGTGTGGACAAATACAAAAATGTACATTTAAAAATGGGGAAGGGAGGGAGCGAAAGAGAATGAGAGAGAGAGAGGGGGAGGAGATAAATATAATTAGGTAAAAGCAGCCAGCTACAAGGCTCTGAAATGAGCAGGTGCTCTTCTACTGCGTTAATTATATGCTCATAACCAGCAAAAACTATAAATTAAACTAAATATTGCAAGAAAGCACATTTACATGCTTACCTAAGTTTGTGTTTGTAAAATTTAGGAATATAAACTTTTGTGTAAACATTTCAATAAGTAGCCATATGTTCACGTGTTGTTTCAGTTTTTTAAAAGGTTCATACTGTAAATTAAGGAGCATTTGACCTCCACTTTATGATGACGAAACAAAACAATCAAAATATGTTATGACTGGTCCACAATACGATGATATAAACTTTAACATGGGCACATGATACAATCAAATAACTTTGTGATGGGACCACAATGTGATCAAATTACTTGAGAATAAGACCACACAATACAACAATAAACTATTCCTATACTTGGAGATAATTTTGTACATTTTTGTAAATTTTGTTATCATTATAACCAGTCAGAATAATTTCCTAATTTATTTGTGATTGGTTGTTAATTGCTATTTTATGTTGAAAGCAACTATTTAGTCATCTATGTCTTAAACTGTAAAGCTTTGTTATGCTAAGATAGCAATAAAGTAAGGTCAGGTACATTTCTAATTTACTGGTGCACAAAAGGGTAGTAAAATACTAACAACAATAAAACATACAGGTGCAGAGGGATCTTCTTCTTCTTCTTCGTTCGTTCTCAATCTCCCACTACCAAACCCTGAAAGGGCTTAAGTAGCAGAATGTAGTCCAGAGAATGGAATGCGTTACAACTTGACTGCGATATTTGCACCTTTTGGCCAACACATCCGACTTCAGCAAGCATTTTTTTAGTACCGGGTTAGCATTCCCTCTTCAATCCCTTCTCCTTAGCCAGTCTGCCCTGCTGCAGCCTGTTATCCAGGATCACCGCATGGAGGTGTAGAAGGGTCTTGGCAGCTATGGTTCGCTGGCCCTGACGCTAGCAGTTAGCTATGGATCGCTGACCACTGCAGCTCATGAGCTGCTCAGCATCTTGATCCCGCAGAGGGATCTAAAACTTTGAATCTAATATTTTGGCTATAAAGTAGTATTGGAATCTATACAAGCCCCTCTCTCTCTCTCTCCCTCCCTCTCTTTCTCTCTCTCTCTGATAATGAAATAGTAAATATGTAAGCTCACGTTTCACACAAACCAAATCAACCATCAACTATTTGCAGAATTCATGATTTTAAGCAAAGTCAAACAATTAGGTCCAGAAGTTACATCTATATTGGCAGAGGCATCCTTCAGCAGCAAATATTTCCTGGCTACAGGGATGGAGGATGAAGGATGAAGGATCAAAATGTGAAGTGTTGGCCAGAATAGCACAGACAATAGCGGCGCTTGCACAGCTTAACAAAATCTGGCATAATTAACGATTAACACTATGAACGAAAATCAGAATAATGCGTACATTGGTCCTGTCAATATTCCGCTATGCTTGTGAGACATTGACAGTTACAGCTGACCTTCAGCGAAGGATACAGGCCTTAGAGATGGGATTTTTCCAAAGACTTTTAAACATCATGTACATTGATTGAGTTACAAATGAGGAAATACGAGATAGAATTACAACAGCAATAGGGTCTTTTGAAGACTTCTTGGTTGTCAAAAGAAGGAAACTCGCATGGTACGGTCACATTTCGAGATCAAATGGTCTTGCAAATACGATCCTGCGCGGAAAAGTGCAAGGCAGACGACGAAGAGGCAGTCCCAAAAAGAGGTGGGAGGACAACATAAAAGAATAGACCAATCTTCGACCAAAAGAGGCACAGGCAGCGGCTGCTGACAGAGAAGGGTGGCATGAGATGGTGGGGATGTCTTCATGTGTGCCCAAACGACCTCCCCGGTTACAAGATGACCTGATCTGACAGGGATGGAGTCTAAATAAGGTTAATAGTATTTACAATAACAGTTGATACCCTAAGTCAATTGTGTTAGTGTCAAAGCAGAAGGAATTTAATTATTGACATGTGTGTAGTTTAGAGGAGCGTAATGTATAGATCTAATTTAGTATTAGCTAAGGAAATAAGAATCTGCCATTTGAATTGGCTTTGATAAAGTTACATTATTGAAAAAGTTTAGGACTCTAGTCTATATGCTTAAAAATAATGTTTCCGTTTAGGGAATTTCAAAAAAGTCAAATATTTGTATTATTTTAAACTAGGCCTATCTGATACAAGTGATACATTTATCATCTACTATTACAATGTGAATGTCTATCGTGTCTGATTAAATTAAGACATTTTATTTTTTAAAAAGCTATTGTAAGCCTACCCGAGCCTACCGCTTATTACTAAACTATTTCACAAAATAATACCAATCATACTCTCGTATAAGGTGTGCAGTCATCACATAGTCAACTTGTAATTGGAAGCCATAGTAAGCAATGAACTCAAGTACTAAAACTAAGTAAATAGTAAGTAGGCGCTCAACTTGCTCAAAGAGCGGCTCCGTCATAAATATTTTGAATGTCTACACGGCGGAATTACAGAAAATATTAACGTAGATATTAAGAATAACTAAGATATATATATATATATATATATATATATATATATATATATATATATATATATATATTTATATATATATATATATAAAAGATTATACGTCAATTATACAACACAGAAGATAAAGAAAAGCATTTCAAAATTGGAAGTTTACTTAAAATGCTATACCTGTTGCGATTTTCTTCTCTGTAGGCATTGAGCTGAAAGAAACAGTTTTCTTTCGTGTAGGTCGTCTGCTTCCATCCTTATTCATAAGACTGGATCTCCGTGGCAGCACTGGTAAATTTAAATCCGAGTTGCATACTCCGTACTCGTCTTCATCGTCGTCTTCTTCATCGTTGTCTTCGTCGCACACATTATTATCTCCATTAAGAAACACATCTTCTGTTTTATCTTCCATTGTTTTGACAATTCCATTCGAGTTTTCTTCGTCGTCCGCCATGTTTCCTGACATTTCTATGACTGCCCGATTTAAGTTTGGGGATCAGAGGATTACCTCTGGGCCGACTATGTCTCTACAAATAAAAACCACACTAAGGTTCCATACTTTTTAATCGTATGTATTACGTGTTTGTTCAGCATGTACGTATTGCCTACTACTGTTTTTAATTTGATTTTCTAACAAAACTAAAAACAATCGTGACCTGGACACCCTATTGAAGTATAAACTATTCCGTGAACTCTTGTTAGCTCATCGCTAGCAATGGTCGACTGCTAGTAACCAATTTGTAACTTGCGGTGAAATAACTTCCACCTCGCAAAAATTCTTGGTATGCTTGGATGTTGTAATAAGATTGCTGACCACTCATAATATAGACAAACATGTTATATTTATATAAGCCTAAAATATTCAATGTAGTACATTGCACTCATATACTAGTTTTTATATTGTCTAAATATATAGTCTTAGTCTTAGTCGACTTGTGCATCTATAACAGGGCTTTAGCCCTTGTGCATGTCCCAACTCGTGTGCGAGTTGGAAGTAGCCGGGATAATTTATCTGCTTAGCGAGTGCTATGTTTTTGTTGTTGTTGTTGTTTTTGTGCCTGTCTCATCTGGATTTCCAGTTAATTCTGTCTCGGGCACGGGTTATCTAGTGGATGGCTAACTTGTTTGTTTCAGGATCGCGAGTGTTTTGCAGCTCGAGCGAATCTTGCCATCTAGTGAAGAATCTATCAGGTGGCCTTTTTTTTCGCTCAAGTACCAGAGAGTGGTTATTGTGCTCCAGAGTTCGTCTTTCCTTCTGACTACATTGCCAGCCTAGCGGCGCTTGGGGCTGTTGGCATGATGGATGGCATCTTTGACGTGTGACAATGTCCGGCTGTCACTGTGGTGTAAGACCATCTGGCGCTATTGCCTAAGTGATAGGCCCACGAGGCATGTGTTGTCCTTAGCTGGTTCTCCATAGCTTTTGCCAGAAAGTAGTTGTGACATCCATAGTATAGCGATGGTAGGATCACTGAGTCGAATATGTCAGCTCACAGTCTGATGTCTCTTGTGACGTCTATTGCAGCATTTATCAAGCTGAAGGCGGCCTAGCCTGCTAACGGAGGCTGGCAACCTCGGGCTTCAGGTTTTTTCCATGATTAGGAGGCGGCCGAGGTAGATGTATTCGTCGACATCCTTTAATGTTGTATCATTTGGTGAGATGGGGTTGACCTCCACAAAATGGTTCCTCATAGTTTTTGTTTTTTCTATACTTTGGGAGGTTCGCTTTCTTGCCCTCCTCTTCAAGCGAAGCTAGCATTTGTGTCACTTGGGCAGGTGTCTCTTTGATATGTGTAATATCGTCAGCAAATCTTAGGTGGTTGAGTAATTGCCAGTTTTTGTAGATGCCGTACTCGCTTCAGTCGCAATGCCTCATCGTTGACACAAGGCATGGGGAGAAAAGGTTGGGCGAGATGGGGTCACCCTGTCGCACACTTTTCTCAGTGGCAATAGTTATCGGTCATGTGAATGGACAAATGATGGCCGTGCATTCATCATAGCAACGTTTCAACATGCATATGTAGCCAGCTTCTACACTCTGCTCTTAAACAGCGTTCCACACATATTCTGTCTCGATCAAGTCAAACGTCTTTTTGAATTCAACATGTAGAAATGAATAAATATAGAAAGACACAAATACGTACGTATTAATCATTTATCCTTTGTAGAATGTCGCTCCCATCACAGTCTCTCTGAAAGAAACTCATCATCTTGCCAAAACTCCAGCCTCTGCCCCAGTCATACTCAGGCGTTCTTGGATATATTGGTGCTATCGTCTTCTTGGTGTACCCCTTCCTCTTTTGCCTGGCACTATACCTTCCATCACCGTTCTCTCAAGACCATTGTGTCTCTTGATGTGACCAAAGTATTTGCATTTTCTGGTCATAATGGAATTGATTAACTAGTTCTCCTCTATGCTCAACTCTTGTCGAATGTCTACATTTGTTTTTTCTCTGTTCAGTGTATTCTGAGGATCATTCTGTAACATTTTGACTCGAAGGATTCGATTCTTTGTCTGGAAGTTTTGATAATCGTCCATGATTCGCAACCATAAGCTGCCATAGGAAAAACACAGGCATTCAAGACTTTTACTTGTATCATGTTGTTGGTGCTCTGCCATAATTTCTTCAGGCTGTTCAGTCTCTGCATTGCCATGGCTAGTCTTCTTCTGATTTTTTTCGAGCAGTCACAATTTTTGTCAATTCTGGGTGCCTGATATTCAAAATGTGTGACCTGTTCTATTTGCTCACCCTCCACTGTAAATTTATGCTGACATTGCGTTTTGTCGGTGTTCATTATCTTTGTTTTGTTTATGTTTATAAACAGGTTTTGATCTTTACTTCGTCCATTAACGGCTGAAAGTAGCTGCTCTAGCCCTTCTGCACTTCTTGATAGTATCACTGGGTCATCTGCGTTTCGTAACGAGATTCAAATCTCGTACCCCCAATCATAAATGGGTCGAAACTTTCAATGTTCTCGTCTTCTCGAACATTTCCCATTATACATTCCGCATATATGTTGTACAGATAAAATGAGAGGATACATCCCTGTCGGACTCCCTTTTGTACTGCAAACCAATCTGATGTTTGCCCAGATACTCGGACAGCGGCTTGTTGATCTTGGTATAATGTTTCAATGAGATGGACAATATGCAAAGGAAACCACATTTCTTTCATGATTCTCCACAGTTTTTGATGTTTTACCGTATCGAAGGCTTTGGTGTAATCAATGAAACATGTGTTCAGGTCTACATTAAATTCTCTACATTTTTCGTAGATATTCCTTAAATTGAATATGTGGTCCCTGATCCCTCTGTCTTTACTAAAACCTGCCTGGACTACGTGAATTTCAGATTCAAACCTTTTCTCTATCATTCTTAATAGGATTCGCAAGAGCATCTTGCTAGCGTGGCTGATCGGTGCGATAGTTCGGTAGTTCGTGCATAGCTTCAGGCTGCCTTTTTCGGGAGGGGAATATAAATTGATTTCTTCCATACTTCTGGCCACTCTGCGCTATGCCATTTCAGTTTACACAGCTTGTGATAGACTCGAGCACTTGCCTCCCCTCCTGCTTGTATTAGCTCTGCTTGGATATCATCACATCCTGGGGACTTTCCCTTTTTCAGGTTTTGATTGCTGAGCGTACTTCCTCCAATGTTGGTTCAGGTTCTTTCTCATCCTATGTTAGGATTGTAACTGAGCGCTTTGTTCTATCTTCATATATGGTTTCGCAGTACTCTCTCCATCTATTCAGTGTGTCTTTTGTTTCTGTTACTGTGTTTTCCTCTTTGCCATTGATGACATTTGGAACCGGACGGAATTCCCTTGTCAATGTTCTTATTGCCTAAAAGGCATCTCTCTCTCTCTCTCTCTCTCTGTCTGTCTCTCTCTCTCTCTCTCTCCCTCTCTCTCTCTCTCTGCCTTGTTGCTCTAGGTTTTCTATATCCTTACACATTTCCACTATGTATCTTCTTTTATCTTTTCTTATTTCTTTTCTAACTTTTCTTGCGCAGTTTTTATATGCGTTAGAGCAGTAAAATATACATATATATATATATTTTTGCGTTTCAATCAATTTGATGTATGAATACCATAAACACAGATAAATGCAGTTTTCGCGCTAATATAACCAACAGATTGACAATAGCACGGCTAATGAGACACGCCTTCTTCCGGTGCATTTTATGTTCTTAACACAATAGTGGACTTTGAAGTCTTTCTTTTATTTACTTACTATGGTCGAAGAGGCAGTACATTGAATGAGTCGCTGGCTGCTTGTATCAGTCAATGAACCACAGCTGACAAAGACTCTATTTTGCCTCCAAGCGTCTTCCCATGAAACAAGGTGTGCAAGTATAGTAAGGCTAAAAGAATAGAGATCACAGTGGGAATGTAAATCAAGTAACAAAAAATAGCTAAAATAAGATGTGTTATGCCGAAAGGTACATATATCGTATTTTTGCTAGAAACTCGATATAACATCACAGTGTCCTTTTTAGGATGAATGGAGAAGATGAAGAAGAAGAAGAAGAAGAAGAAGAAGAAAAAGAAGAAGAAGAAGAAGAAGAATAAGAAGAAGAAGAAGAAGAAAAGAAGTAGAAAAACGATAAGAAGACTCACTTATTGTTCGAATCCTGTCAAACATCATGTTTCCAATGTTCGGGCATCTGGATTGCTTATTATTTCCCCTCAACTGTCACCCATTTTACATGTTTCCAGAAGGTTTGGACAAATCCTCAGGTGACCTGGGTATTGCATAGATACAGTCACATATCTCATCATCCCCGTATCAACATCTGTTGAAGCTCTTCCTGCATCGTGATGTACTTGTTCGGTAACTTCCATGTTCCGTGAGGCAGGTCATGTCCTGTCGCAGATTACTCTCCTGGGTATAATCCACAAGACCTACATCAGTTTATTCCATTTCATGCGGCATATCCCGAGTTCTAGTCTGTAGGGGCTCTGTTGACTAAGAAACTTCGTCTAGTTTCAAGTTGTATGCATTGCACTTGGTACTCAAACATGGGATGTCTTAGATCAGTTTCCTACTTCTCTCTTTCGATTTCTCATACGACACTTCTATGTGTCTCATGTGGTGCTACGTCGATTATACGGTATATATTTTTTAATTGAAGTCGGTTTTAGGAATTCTAAAATAGAAGAAGCGTAGTAAAAGATATATCAACTCTGCAGCCGTCGCCCAGAACAGTTTGGCTTCACCCAGGGTCGTTCTACAACCGACGCTATTCTTGCCCTGCCCCTCCTCGCCGAACTGCACCGGTCCTTCAATCGGCCATTGTAAGCTGCATACGTAGACTTGAAATCCCCCTTCGATTAGGTTGATCGACCGGCTTAATTGTAAGCCCTCTAAGGAATAGACACCCCGTTTACGCGGACGACATTGTCCTGTTCAGCACAGACAGATCTGGGCTGCACTTTTTTCTGGAAATGTTAAACAGTGAAACGCCCTCCCAAGGCATGTTTATATCCTGGGCCAAGACCAAAGTTCAGAACCTCATTTCTGACACAGCGCACCAGGGCATTGAAACGTAAGGTCACACTGCGGTGGGCACCAACGAATTCATCTATCTCCGTAGCATGATTTTATCCGATGAGCGCAGTGGTCCCGATGTGTCAAGGCGGATCAGACTAGCTGCGTCGACTATACACGACCTCCGACGTGTGTGAAGTAATGACAAGATCTCCCTTGAGACAAAGATCCGCATTTACTAGTCCTACGTGGTCCCAGTCCTGCTTTACGGCTCAAAATCCTGGACATTGCTGAAACATGACATGTCGAAACTGGAAGCCTTTCACATGCATAACCAGTGGCGTATTCCAGCCATCCGATGGCATGACTACATCCGCAACGTGGAGGTCTCTGCTAAAACAGGTCTCCATCCAGTCTTAGAAACACTTGACCGGCGCCGGGTTTCTTTGTTTGGTCATGTTGTACGGCTGGACCAGGAAACCCCTGCCCATAAGATACTACACAAGTCGTTCCTCGGCGCCAAAAGTCATCCCCCGACCGGCTGGAGGCGCAGAAGAGGCCGTCCCCGAACAGTATGGCTCCATCGAGTAGCAACCTTCTCTTCCATCCTGGATAAGGCCTGGAACCACGCCCAAGCTGTGGGTCATGGATGTGACCGACAGACGCACAGACGCAATGGCCTCAGACGCCTGCAAACATTATTATTATTATATTGCATTGGACAACATGCGATACAACGTTGTACTCACGTATTTGGAAGTCGTAGTGTGTTCCAGCTTCTGTTCTTGATATTGCATACATAATTTTCTTTTTGTCTTTCTGTTTTTTTTAAGTTGAAGTACGTACTTGAGTTCTGACGGGGCTCAGTTTGAAGTGATTTTTTCTGGTTTTATATATCAAGGGCGCATTTCAGTTTATGTTCAACCTCTTCAAAACTATTTTCCTGGGCAGCGACTACTGCATGGTTGACATAAATGAATTTCGTCGCCTCTGTGTCAATAGGTTGGTCGTTGGAATATATCTTATACAACATAGATGTTATGAGGCTTCCATGTGCCATGTCGTTTTGTTTTTTGTTTCGCCATTGACTTATGCTTGTTCATTGATAAGCTTCTTGTCTATTGAGCGATAAGCTTCGTGATTATTCTTCCGACAATCGTTGGTGTTGTTGTTGTTGTTGTTGTTGTTGTTTTTCAATACTCGCAATGAGTATAATAACTTTTTTGTGCGCGTTAGGAAGGACGTTAATTGGCGGGTTGTTGTAGCTTTCCTCACATTTCGAGCATGATGATGAAAGTGGACCGGGGTCCTCCAGGCGTTTCTGATATGCTTGGCTTTATCTGTAAGTCCATCACTACCACGGGGATCATGTCGATCCCTCACCTCGTTAGACAGGCTGCCATAAAAACAGCCCGTTTCCAGGGAGGGCTACGAGGAAGCCAAGATGAGGGTCTTGGCCAGTATATTTTGCCTGACGCCTAACATGTCTGATAAGTATGTTGTGTCTGACCAGGCGTTACTCTTCCTCCCCTATCCACAAACGTATATGCATGGACATTATTGGGTTATCTTGTGGTTTTCCCTGGTTTTATCACGTGGGATGTTCTTCAGATGTCAGAGATTTGCATATAATCGATGCATATGTTAAACGATTTTAACAGTCATTTAATTATCTCTGGTCAAATGTTTTCAATCTGCTATGATCATTTGGATCAGCTGTTTTGTTGTTTTTCATTTGAAGCTTTGAATCATTAAGTTTCTTTAAGAAGAAGTGTCGCTAGTATGCAATTCTCCTGTTTAAAATCCCGCTGGATCTAGGTTTGTTGTTTTTTTAAAAGTCGTTTTCCTGTTCAGTAGTAATTAGTAGGCTATGTGGTTGGAGATAACTTGCAATATGCTTTCGAGAACGCTTACTAGGTCATTACTTTTATTCTTGATAGGTTTCCAGCTATGTTGACTGTTTTGTTTCATGACCAGATTGGTAATTAACATAGCCAACTGATTGAATAGGATTAAAAACAGCGGTTGTTCCAGATTTACAGCTAATATTCTCTTTAGCATTGCCAAGCTCCTGTGGTTAGCGCGCTGGCTTCGCATCTGAGTGGTCCTGGATTCATTCCCCAGTTGAGGCGGTAAGGTTTTTTTCAGACCGCAATGGCTCCCGGGTCGACCCAGCCTTAAATGGGTACCGGTTCAGTACGGGAAGTAAATGCGGCGAGGGAGAGGAGATGGCTACCGCCCTCATATAGCCGAGCCTTTGAAATGTGAGATCGCTAACACCTCACACCCCTACGTCAGTAATGCTATGGGATACTTTACTTTACTTACTTACATAGTACTTATAAGACAGACTGCAATTAAATGCTACTCCCATTTATCACACGCTGTTGCGCACATCCATCTTTACTGTGGAGTTGTTCAAGGTGCACCACATCACATCGACGTTATTTAGATTGATCAAGAAGCTTGACTCCCGACACCACCATGAGATTACCTGCAAATGCTCATATAAATGTTGGCCTATTCGTTTCAGCCGTTAATGGACACAGTAAAGATCAAAATCTGTTCATAAACATAAACAAAACAAAGATAATGACCACCGATAAAACACAATGTCAGCGTAAATTTACAGTGGGTGGTGAGGAAATAGATCAGGTTACACATTTTGAATATCTGGGCTCCAGAATTGACAAAAATGGTGACTGCTCGAAAGAAATCAGAAGAAGACTAGCTATGGCAATGCAGAGACTGAACAACCTGAAGAAATTATGGCAGGGCACCAACAAAACGATAAAAGTAAAAGTCTTGAGAGCCTGTGTTTTTCCTGTGGCAGCTTATGGATGTGAATCATGGACGATTATCAAAACTTCTAGACAAAGAATCGAATCCTTCGAGTCAAAATGTAACAGAAAGATCCTCAGAATACCCTGGACAGAGAAAAGAACAAATGTAGACATTCGGCAAGAGTTGAGCATAGAGGAGAACTGGTTTATCAATTCCATTTTGGTTAGAAAATGCAAATACTTTGGCCACATCAAGAGACACAAGGTAAAAGAGGAAGGGGTAGACCAAGAGGACGATGGCACCAAGATATTCAGGAGTGCCTGAGCATGACAGTGGCGGAAGCTGGTGTTTTGGTAAGGGAACGAGTTTCTTTCAGACAGACTGTGATGGGAGAGACGTTCTACAAAGGACATGCTACACGATGATGATTCGAGCCAGTTCTGTATGTGAAAACAACACCTACCCTGTTGGTTGAATGTTGACCATTTTTATTGTGTAGACGTTGGACAATAAAGATGAGAGCCGTGAACCGTGGGGAGCCCTGGATATTTTCTCCTAGACCTGGATGTTCATGGTCTCAAGCAGAGTACAATTGTTTTTTTTCCATTACGGTAGTTGTTGTGACCCAGCTCACCAGTCATAAGTTACTCCCACATTCCCTCAAACAGCACATCGACGTCACATAGACCGAATGGTTATTTGAATCCTGCAAATGAAGAGCTCCCAAGACTGTTTCTTGCTTGAACTGTAAACACACTATACACGTCATAAGCACATGTCCTAGAGTTCCCCACGTCTTGTTTATTGTTCTGTAGCTATCCATGGTTGTCAGGCTGTCATTTCCCAGGACATTACTTTTCTGACCAATATTTTATTCAGACAATTAAACAGCTTTTTTAGCAGCGTTGAGGCTTTGCCAGGTTTATGAATTTGGCGGAAGTAGCTGTGAAAACAGTCCGCAGACACAGCTGCATTCATAATAATGGTATTCAATAAAATAAATGAGGAAAATAACAAAGCTGTAACCCATGACTGACAGAGGAAATTACAGAGTACTACAACTGGTAGAAAAATTCAAACGGTTCCCAAATCATCCAATGAATAAAAGACTGGAAGGATATGGCCGAAACAGACTCCAGAGAAACGACTATGCTCAAAAAGCAAAAACACTAGCCCCCTGTATGCCAGAAGGTGCACATATAACGGCAGAGCGCATAATGGCAAGCAACACATTTCCACTATAGAAGAGAACCTAATTCTCAGAGTTGATAGACAACATACCAGAAGTGATGAAAAAGGGCACATAAACAGAACTCGAGCGAAAATATACATCTTTACAATATATTCAAGGAACATATCCAGCCACAGAATGGACCAGCATATACATAGATGGATCAGCAGTGAGATCTATTTTTAAAAATGAAGGAGGAGGCGTTAACATAAAATTAAATAATGGACAGGAAATCCATATCTTACTGGTCACTGGAACAAAATTCTCAAACGTCTCAAACGCCGAGACACTAAACATAGCTGCAATAGCCATCGTGGAAAACAAGAACCGTGTTAGAGACAAGATAGTCTTCCTTACAGATTCCCTTTCAGCCATAATATCCCTCAGAAATCATAAAAACAATGCATTAGACAGCCTGTTTGAGGGGCATTCATGAATACAAGCCAACATTTAAACAGAGGGAAAATTCAGTGGATCTCTCCACACGGTAAGATACACATAAATAAGAAAGCAGATAGACTGGCAAAAGAGGGAGCCGGGAAATCCCAAACTGACGACCGAGCTGCATATGAAGAAATGAAGACAATGACAAAATGTAACTTCAAAGACAAGAGGCACAGAGAACACCCTGGATCTGATGAAGCAGAAGCATACTTCTCTTTGCCAAGAAGAATCAAGTAACAATTTTCAGACCGCGAAGGGGTCACTGCAGAGACTGAAAAATTATCACACACAGACATGTGCTCATGTGGGGAGAACAAACAAACAGTGGAACATGTTATGCAGGAATGTTGTCTCTACGAGAGGAGCAGAGTGACTACATGCACTCCCCAACCCAGTTGTGAGATTAACTGTATGGCGACGAGACAAACCAGACCACCAGGTTTATGAAGAAGATAGATGCGATTATTTGAGAGCGAACGACGAAGAAGAGGAAGAATAGTACTGAAATTCTCCACGACCATTTTAATGCATGCTGTATTTATCTGTTTCATGTGATAATACTGCACTCCATCAGAATCTAGAGCTGTGTTCTAACTGTTATGTAGAGCATGTTCAACATCGACGTCAGTTATATGGTCTATATGAGAAGCATTCCTAAAAGTCGTGTCAAGAATACATTTCCAAATATCCTGACGGACATCCTTATCGTTTATGTCACTTTTAAAATTGTGTCTATCCGAGTAACAAATCGCTTCAGACCACCATAACCTTTCTCTAATCATGTCTTCAGGATTGGAGGCATCCTGCATATTGGGGACAGGCTGACTTGTAACTCTTCCCACGCATCTTTCAATTACAAATGCCAGAAATTCTGGAGGATTTCATTATTACTTATGGCAGTTAACCCTCAAGTTGTTCTTTGATTCCCTGACTAAGGCTTTGAAGCAGTTGGTTGTTTTGCAGCCCAACAACGTTTCATAAAAACCAAAAATGACCATTTCTCTCACTATTTAAAATTAATAATTTATTATGTAATCCGTGTTTGCTTATTATTTCTTATTTGATTGTTATGTTAATCTAAATGAGGACCACACTCATTGCAACCAGCTTAATCAATTACATGTATTTGATTTGACACATGCGCATATAAATATCTGCTGTATGCTTTATTTAGCAGCCGAATTCTGTGGTATTGACAAATGGCAAGCAAGAGATTTCTGTAAAGGGAGGGAACTCGTGTGAATTGAAAGTGGCAGAAGGCTAGTTAGAGCACTAAACAAAGCATTTGACCATTCTCGATGACTTGAGTCCTGATTTAGAAACCTCTCATCGTCGTTCCCGAAAATTAGACGAAAGGTAAACCTCTGATCCGTGACACTTGAGTATATGAATTATGAGTAAAGTTATTTTGCAAAAAATTATGACGAGAAAGTTCACCGTTCAGTAAGGGGTGGCAAAACGAACGTGCTCTATCAATGTTTAGGTAAACTGTAAAATTAGTGTTGCCAACCATATTCCATATCAGACTATATCATATATGCCCATGACGAAAGTTGAGAAGGATAAATTCAATTCTCGAGTGTTTACCTGCCAATTATCATAAAGATGTTCATTGTATAATATAGCAAAAACGTATTATACCATCTTGAGTAGTGAATGTTGAAAGAGTTCAGAACGAGTATTTCTTTGTAAATGCCAGTTTGTCTAATAAAATGTCGCGAACTAACGGATGGCAGTGTGAGTGTCCAGCCCTTAAACACACCTTTTCTATATTGAAATAAATTATTGTAATTTTAAAAATAAAGCTTACTACCTTATTTAGAATTTCTTTCATTTTTCAATCCTTCAGCTGTGGTACTAGCTATGAATATATGATGAGTCATAACTGTCTTGTACTTTATGTTTATGTGTATGTTTGTTTTTTATATTATCATGTATGCATATTTATATAGTATTTAAGTATTTGTTGTCACAGTTGTAAATTGTACTTATTGACAAATGTGTAATTATACATGATGTTATTGTACTCCATTGCTGATATTAACTAGACCTATCTTTATTTGATAAAATGGTAATTTCATAAGAGACATTATGACAGTGTTATGAACAGTTTTCTACCATGTCAGGTTGTTTTGTCTTTTTTTTAAAGCATTATTTTTTCA
This sequence comes from Ariolimax columbianus, assembly GCA_036924085.1. Classification (NCBI taxonomy): domain Eukaryota; kingdom Metazoa; phylum Mollusca; class Gastropoda; order Stylommatophora; family Arionidae; genus Ariolimax; species Ariolimax columbianus. The sequence goes on along the minus strand of JAVGWX010000017.1, from coordinate 14,791,842 downwards.
GCATGTTGAAATGTGTACAGGACTTTGACGGTGCAATTTGTAGCTTTGTAAGACATTTTTAGAGCCTTTCCAATTGAGCATCTTCTTATGCTTCTTATGCTTCAAAAGATTTTGAGTAATTTCTTTGCCTTTCTCTTATCATGAACTTTTTGCAGTTGTCTTTTACTTTCTATTTAACTAGAAGTTGATGATTCTTCTTCATCATTTGCTAATCAGCTGGTGAGAGTGATCTTAGCTCTACCCATATCTTTTTGTCCCCCCATGTTGTTTATCACTTTTTTTATTTTCTTCATTCAAAAAGGAGATTGTTTTTATCATCATCATGTAGCATTTCCTTTGCAAAACATCACTATTTTCAGAGGCACTATGTGAGATTCGATCTTTAGGTCATTCTGCTATTATTATCTCAGAACGTCTTTGATTTCATGTGTCCATCTTCTCATCTGTCATTCTGTGACGTCTTTCCGTGGTACCATACTCCCCAGTAAAGATTTATCCAGGTTATTGTATCGTATGATGTGAACAAAGAATTTTAGTTTTGCTAGACGTGATCTGTTTTACTAGTCTTATTTTGATCTTTACCCAGGTTTTTTTAGAATGTGCTTTTATTTTTCGCTGTACATAGTATTCTGAAAAATTTCCTGTAACATTTTAACTCAAAAGATTCTATTTTTTTCCATCTAGTGTTTGTGTGATAGTCCATGTTTTGTGTTCATATATTTCCACAAGAAAGTTGCATGTCCTCTGTCAGAATTAATGTTTTTGTTACTTTGTTTGTTTTCTGCCATATTCTTCTCAATTTATTTACCATCTACATTGCCAAGGCCATTCTTCTCCTTTCTTTTTGGCAATCTCCATTATTGCTTATAATTGAATGGAGATATTCTAAACGTGACGTTTTTTATTTCTCTTTTTTATGAAGATATTTTAGGAATGTGTTTTGCTAGGCCGTTTCATTATCTTGATGACTGATGTTCAGGTACAGATTTGTTCTTCACTGTGTTCTTTAACATAGAGGATCATCTGTACTAATCCCTCTGCACTATTTGAGTGAATGAGGATTCCGTGGCGAAGTGGTTAAGCCGTCGGCCTCATGATCAGATGGTGTGTATTCGATCCCGGACTCCGCCGTCTTTTTCACGGGTGCTTGATGCGGAGTCCCCTGCATCTCGTAGTCACCCCTAGTCGTCTTGTTCTTGACTTGCCACTGGAATTGGGCAGCTCGGGACGAGAGAGTGAGGATAAAAAGTAGCGCAGTTAATCCTTACTAAAAATAGCGCCAGCAAAATAAATTAGGCTATCGTCGTCTACGATGGATAGCGGCCTCTGCCTTTGCTTTTATTTGAGTGAATAACTGTTTCTTAAGTGTAATATGCTTCATTTGTACATTGGCTTTCTTCAGTATCATTATTCACCTGTTAAGTTGTCTGCGGGATTCTTAACATTCTCCTTTAAAACATCTAAATCTGTGGTCTTTACTAATCTTTTGATTTGTTCAAAATTTGTATCTGTATTAGAAAATGTGCTCTTTATAACTTTCCCATTTGTTGAAGCATATGGCCAACACTTCATTTGGCTTGCCCTAACCAGCTAATGGTTCCAGTCATTTGTAGTACAATTTCATAGCAATGGTTATTGCATGATAAAGTTGCCAGCTCCATGTACAACTCTCTGTAGTTGCCCCTCACAACATGCAAAGAAGGAAGCAGTGGTTATTTTGTGTTTTCCCTGGAAACCACTCAGGTGATGAGCTCTATATACCACTGAATGTGCTCCTTTAACTATGCCAGCAGTCCACACCCAAAAGGGGCGTGGTACAGTGGGTTCCATCCCACTAACATTCAAGGCAACGAGGAGGCAGACAGACTGGCAAAAGAAGGTGGAAGTTTACCACAACCAGATTCTAGTGTGACCTACGAAGAGTCCAAAAGGTTTATTATGGCCAGATACATGGACAAATGGGAAATATAGCATACTGGCTATACAAAAAATGATGTTTATTACCAGTTGAACAGAAGAGAGCAGATGGTAGCCTTCAGACTCCGCACAGGCCACAACAGATTGAGGTACCTTCTTCTTCTTCTGCGTTCATTCTCAATCTTCTGCTACCAAGTCCTGAACAGGGCTTTGCAATAAGCAGGATGTAGTCCGGAGAAGGGAATGCGTTGTGTCACTAGTTTATAGCTTGACTGCGATATTTACAACTTTTGGTCCGCCACATCCATCTTCGGCAGCACTGATATACCATTAATCAATAAACTTAAGATTGGTGCTACTGACATATGCACCTGTGGTACAGGGAAAATTATCCCTGAACATCTGCTGCATTATTGCCCAACATATGCGGACCAGAGAAAGCACATTTGGCCAACACTAGACAACCTTATGGCAGTATCGACAGCCTCAGGATGACTGCTGCTTTCTTCGAACAAATTGAAGTTGACGTCTGACATCGTTTTTTTAATTCTTCATTTTTCTCCACAAAATCAAGTAAGCAATGGCAAAAAAAGATGTAATTTCTTGTCCTTAAATTGTTAAATTGATGAGTAAGATCACATCTTTAAGTGTCCAATTCAATTTGTAAAATTTTTGATCACTTTTATTTAATATTTGTCTTGAATTAATTATTTAACCATAGTACCATTCTTTATGGCTTATGTTTTGAAGATATTATTATTAATTTCTTTTGTTTGTTTGATTTTATTATCAGGTTGGTTAGGTACAAGACCTCTTAAAAAGTTGGCATGTTTTTAGAGAATTCTTTTAAATGAGGTAGTAGCTGTAATGAGCGTCTGATTAGTGTAGTGCTAGAACACTCACTTTTTAAAGCTTAGGTGCGAGGTTCAACTCCCACTACCGGCACACTTCGGTTGACCCAGTTGTATAAGGAGTTAATTTGTAAATGGGTACCTGACCTAAGGTTAGGGAAAGAAAGGCAGCCAGGAAGGGAACTGGTCACCCCACCTCACACAGTCTGTGGCTTAGTACAATCAAGTCTCTAACATGTCATCCCTGGGATCAAGATGCTGAGCAGCTCATGAGCTGCAGTGGTCAGCGACCCATAGCTGACTGCTAGCGTCAGGGCCAGCGAACCAAAGCTGCCAAGACCCTTCTACACCTCCACGCGGTGATCCTGGATAACAGACTGCAGCAGGCAGACTGGCTAAGGAGAAGGGGTCAAAGAGGGAGTGTTAACCCGGTACTAAAAAAATGCTTGCTGGTCGGATGTGTTTGACCGAAAGGTGCAAATATCGCAGTCAAGCTGTAAACTACGACACAACGCATTCCGTTCTCTGGACTACATTCTGCTTCTTGGGCCCTTTCAGGGTTTGGTAGCGAGAGATTGAGAACGAACCAAGCCAAGCCATTTCATTCCTGATGGCAGTTTTTGCTATATTGCTATGGAACTTACTAGATTATTAGTTATAATGGATTTTCATAGGGCATTCTGGGTATTGGGCAGCATGATTACTGAGCAGCTGGCACATTCTATGTGTGTTTTTGTTGCTTCACTTTAATGATCATCTAATCCCTGTAGCTGTGATCTGGCAGCTCTTGACAGCCCAATGCCTCCCAGACAAAAGCACACGTCCTTAATTCTTGTAGGGATAAGTAGAGTGTGTTGTGTGTGGTGGGAGCAGCTGGTCAGTCAGTCCTGGACACAAAGTCTGGAGGTGTTCAATTGACTCCTCAAAGTCGTGGCAACATCTGCAATTTGGTTCATGTAGTGAGTCTATTCTATTAAGATGTTTGTTGAGAGTGGCTTGGCCTGTTCTCAGCTTGAAGATGAAAATCTGGTCTTTTTGTTTCAGTTTTTTGGCTGGGGATCTGGTTTTGCTTGGTGTTTGAAATATATTTGGCTAATCTGGGAAATAGCCCACTGATCTAGTCACTTCTGTCTAAAGTTGTTTCTCAGGATCTGTTTGCAAGTCTGTAGCGCAATACTAGGTAGTGGCCGTGGAAGTGTTGCCCCGCTTCTGGCCAGCTTATCTGCCTTATCATTATCTGGGACCGACATGGCCAGGTATCCACTGGAGCACCAATTCTGCTCCATAAGAGGGGGACAATTGGTCAATTAAGTTGTAGATGTTATTAACATTTGGAGACATTCTAATTTCCAAGGCTTGAAGCGCAGACTTTGAGTCTGAGAAAATAACAATCTCTGAAGTCACTATAATTAACTTCTGTTCATTCTGTCCATGAGCGTATGTATGTTTCTATATAGCATCTGAATTTTTACGTATTACTTTAGAATTTCAACATTTCTGGTGGACCACCTATAGAAGTTTGTTTTAGAGGACATTTTAACCCTAAAGGTTCCTGGGACAAATAAAATCGGCCAACTGTTTCCTTTCTTGCTTGTCATAAGTAGCAGCTAAAGAAGGGTGTGTATGGGACTGGCAACCTCATCATGTTAAAAACCATTGCTTTGAAATCGCACTGCTAATGACTTGAATCAGATTTTCCAAAAAGCTGGGTTTTTTTCACTCCAGCTGGACTATAGTTGACCTACTTTAGAAAGCCCCAGCACCAAAGCACTTCATGAGTTTTTGCCGTAGTAGTTTCTGTTGTAATTTGTTTTACCTGATGAGGCTGCTAGTCTCGTGCACAACTCTCTTTACTCATCTTTACAACATGCGTGAAAGTTAAGAGCTGGTTAAGTTAAGAGCTGGTTAAGTTAAGCCAAACGTAGTGTTGAACAAATGCTATAACAAATGGAGTGACATGATGGGTTGATTTGATGTGACATTTCTGTTTTGTGCTGTGATAGCCACTAATGAGAGACCTTCACAATTTTTTATATTGAGATTCTTATTATTTGGGTTTATTTGTAAGTACGAGGCGTGTTCAAATTAAATCGGACCTTCTTCTTCTTCATCGTACGCAGTCAGACAGTAACCATTATTTTTTTTAAAAAGGCAGTGGTCATCCTGAGGCTGTCGACACTGCCATAGAGCTTGTCTAGTGTTGCCACTGGTGATGGCCACATCTGCTCTCTCTGAGCCTCGTATATCGGACAGTTTTGCAGCAAATGCTCAGCGGTCATTTTCCTGGTACCACACGGGCATTCGTCGGTGCCACCTATCTTCAATTTGTTGAATAGGTGGTACCTCAGTCTATTGTGGCCAGTGTGAAGTCTGAAGACCACGACCTGCTCTCTTCTGTTCAACTGGTAATAGGCATCGTTTTTGGTGGAGCCAGTATGTTCGGTTTCCTATTTGGTCATGTATCTAGCTCTAATAAGCCGTTTTGACTCTTCGTATGTCATACTAGTATCTGGTTGTGGTAGTTTTGCACCTTCTTTTGCCAGTTTGTCTGCCTCCTCGTTGCCTTGGATGTTGCAGTGAGATGGAACCCACTGCACCACTACCATTTTTGGTGCGGACTGCTGGCATAGTTAACCAAACCGGACCAAACTGCAACAAGTGAAAATACATATGATGCGCATGATGATGTCACTTCTGGTGTAAACAGCACATACTAACTGTCAAGTTTGCAAAATTTCATTATCCTCCAACACATAGTTTCCTCAGCAGGCCGTTGAAAACAGAGTGACTGTGATATGGAATTGATCAGCGGGCGGCGATTTGGTTTCTAACAGCTGAAGTATGTTGACCAGTTGACAATCATCGCAGAATGCAGGCAGTGTATAGGGACAATAGTGTGTCGAAGACAACAGTGAAGAACTGGACAACGGTGTTTAAAGAGGGACATGAGTTAAGTCAACATTATGCGCCTGACCTGGTCTCAGAAGATCTTTTGTTAACTCACGTCCTTCTTTAAACATCGTTGTCCTGTTCTTCACTGTTGTCTTCGATATACTTCTGTCCCCATACACTGCCTGCATTCTATATTGAATGTCAACTGGTCCACATCCTTCAGCTGTAAGAAACCGTATCATACTCGCAATGTTTTCAACGGTCTATTGAGGAAACTATAAGTTGGAGGATAATGACATTTGGCAAACTTGATGGTTGATATGTGCTGTTTACATCTGAAGTGACGTCATCATGCGCATTGTACGTATGCTCACTTTGTGCAGTTTGGTCCATTTCATTTGAACACGCCTCGTAGATCTGTCAAACTGCTTTTACTTTATGGTTCCTTTATAAGATACTGATCAGCGAAAATTCCATTGAGGGTGATGTTATTATCTACAGAATGATCTGTCATCCGTGGGCAGCGGATTTGTGCGTGCCTTTATGGCTCAACGTGATGGGGGAACGATCAAGGAGGGTGGCGTTTTTGAGGTGACCACAAGTAGTCTGACTATGGAGATCATGGCTTAAATCACTGAGTGCCACACATGTGTGTATTGTCACCGATTCAATCAGGATGCTCACGAAGGCACAATCAAGGTACAAGAGGCGCCAATGGTTTGAGTTGATATTTCGGTCAGGACTACAGAGAATCACTTTCAAACTGGTTCCAGGATATGCAGGTGGGTGTCAAAGCAGCGAGAGAGCTGATAGTTTGGCGAGCACAGCAATGGGAGTGGGCAGCAAGTCAATGGACCGAGCCGACATCCTGAACGCCATTAAGGAAATAGATAAAAAAAAAGATGCCGAAGTTGATCCTGACTTGGTGGTGCTAGTCAAATAGCAGGTGAAATGAGGGGCAGCCAGGTTTTAACTCCATACAGGGATCCTAAGACGTCTTGTTAACCAGCAGCAAACCGGAACTGTCAGTCATCACGTGCTGGTGGAGATACTTAAGATGAGATATGAGTGCTTGTATATGAGATACGGACTTGTTCCACGTGCAATGAAGATGATCTGATGACTAACTAACTAACTAACAGTCTTGAACTTTCCATACTTCTTTCTAACTCTTTGGTATTATTCTTGTTTAAATCTTTGCTACACAAAGTTTTGTGCTCGTGCTGTTTTATTTATTGTTAGGTTAACCTCTTTGATTCTTCTGGGGGTCAAAGATGCAGCACAGCAAATGAGCTAAAAGCAGCCAGCTACTCACAGTAGGCTGCGTGCATTAAGTGGCGATGTGCATCAGGGGAAGACTAATACCTGGTCAGGCAAAACATACTGATCAGACATGTTAGTCAGGGTCAGGCAAAACATACTGATCAGACATGTTAGTCAGGGTCAGGCAAAACATACTGATCAGACATGTTAGTCAGGGTCAGGCAAAACATACTGATCAGACATGTTAGTCAATGTCAGATAAAATATACTGGCTAAGACCCCCTTCTCGACTTCCACCCAGTTGTCCCTGGAAACGGGCTGTTTTAATGGCAGCCTGGCTAATGTGGTGGGGCATCGAAGTGATGCCGTAGTAGTGAGCAACACGCAGATGAAATTAAGCACAGCAGAATTGTCAGGAGGACCCCGGTCCACATTCATCATCACGCTCGGGATGTGAGGAAAGCTACAACAACCTGCCACTAAATATCTTTTTCAGGTCTTACAAAAAGCGTAATAATACTCATTGCGAGCATTCAACAGCACCAGTTGACAAAGACCTTATTCTGTTTCCAAGTGGATGTCCTGGAAACACATTGCAAAAGTGTAGTATAGCTAAGGGAATAGGGATCACAGTGGGAAGGGTTTGCTTACTTGAGTAGCAGCCGGTGCTGTGATTGGGGAGAGAACCCAGCCCAGGCTGCCCCCCCTGTCTTTATTTGTCTGTCACAATTGCTTAAAATTGTACATTATGTGATTCATTTTTTTTTAAATGTGTTAACCTGTTTCTGTCAGCACTTGTTCTCATTCTATTTGACTGACTAGTCTTTTTTGTCATTTTGCCATTTTATGGAAATATATTGTGATTTCTTCTTCTTCTTCTTCTTCATACGCAGTCAGACAGTAACCATTATTTTTTCGAAAAAAGCGGCGGTCATCCTGAGGCTGTCGACACTGCCATAGAGCTTGTCTTGCGGTTCCACTGGTGATGGCCACATCTGCTCTCTCTGATCCTCGTATGTCGGGCAGTTCTGCAGCAGATGTTCAAAGGTCATTTTCCCGGTACCGCACGGGCATTCGTCGGTTCCACCTATCTTCAATTTGTTGAATAGGTGGTACCTCAGTCTATTGTGGCCAGTGCGAAGTCTGAAGACCACGACCTGCTCTCTTCTGTTCAACTGGTAATAGGCATCGTTTTTGGTGTAACCGGTATGTTCGGTTTCCCATTTGGTCATGTATCTGGCTTTAATAAGCCGTTTTGACTCTTCGTACGTCATACTAGTATCTGTTTGTGGTAGTCTTGCGCCTTCTTTTGCCAGTCTGTCTGCCTCCTCGTTGCCTTGGATGTTGCAGTGTGATGGGACCCACTGTACCACTACCCTTTTTGGTGCGGACTGCTGGCATAGTTGACAGAGTGCTGCTCTTAAGTCATTAAGCTCAGTGTTTTTCTGGCTTTTTAGCGCTGTGACTACGGCGAGAGCATCTGTAAGCAGGACTATATGGCTTTCATTTTCTTATATATTGTGATTTAATTAGTGGGATATAACTACAGAAACAGTTTTCTCAATCAGTGAACAGGAATCTTGGCTGCTTTAACAGAGAGTGTGGCAGCAACTACTGACACTCTGCTGCAAGGTCGTTAACTATTCACAGCAATGGAAAGCTGCACCCATGTTGAAAATTTGGTTGTCTCTACTGATAAATCTATCATTGACCCAAGTCGATGGCAGTGCTCTGAATGTGGAACTACTGAATGGGTTTGGGTAAGATTATTAATTATGTTTAGTGTTTAGTTCTTTATTTTGGCAAGCAGTCTTGTACAAAATCTGCATCAGAAAACTCAAGGTAGACCCATCTCATTCGCCTTCTATCACCCAGGGGTGCATAGGCCATCAACCAAACCTTGCCAAGCAGCTCTGTACTGTGTAATCTTTTCCACTACCTTCCAGTTTTTTCCTGTTTTCTCTACTTCCACCTCCTGATATCGTCTCCATGTGTTCCTTGGTCTGCTGCCTATGCCTTTCCTTCCCTGGGGGTGCCATGACAGGGATTGTCTGGTGTTCCTTGAATGAACAACTGGAGGACCTGGATTCTACGAATGGTATAGCCCTTCTGTCCCATAGCCAAAGCCAAATGCAAAGGAAACTGGATGATACCTCTGAACAAGTTGGTTTAAAGATCCATGAGGAAAAGCCAAAAATAATTTGGGTCAATGCAGCAAACACAGAACCAATCAGGCTGAGAGGAACACCAATGGAAGAGGTAGAGGTATTTACATACCTAGAAAGTATCATCAACAAGGAAGGAGGGACAGACGAGGATATAAAAACAAGGATACAAAAGGCAAGAGTTGCATTCGGAATGTTGAAACCAAGATGGAAGTCCAAGAAAATAAGACGGAAGACAAAAATAAGGATTTTCAATTCAAATGTGAAGCCAGTCCTTTTGTATGGAGTCGAAACCTGAATGATGACCAAAGGCAATGACAGGGGACTGCAGGGTTTTGTCAACAGATGCCTGGAAAGATTTTTGGTATAAAATAGTTTGACAGAGTTACAAATGACAGACTGTGTGAGAGAGTGATACAAGGTAAATTGGAACAGGAAACCTTAGGAAGAAAGTGGAGATGCATGGGTCATACATTAAGAAAGCCCTAGGCTAGTATCACCAGGCAGGTAGACCCATAGGTGTTCAGTATCTTCTATCAAAATGAGTGGTCTTCCAGCATGATCTCATCTCATGTGGGTCTCAGGACCCTTTTCTAGGGAAGAAAGAATTTAACTTGTTGTGCTGCCGAAGACGGATGTGTCAAACTGAAAGGTGCAAATATCGCTGTAAACTAGTGACAAATCACATTCCATTCTCCAGACTGCATCCTACTTGCAGGGGTTGGTAGCAGGAGATTGAGAACGATTGCAGGAGAAGAACTTGTTGAATTTACAGATTTTTATATTTTAATTGATATTATAAAAATAAAATGTGGAGACATTTAAAAAACGTAAGCTACTTTCTAAACAATCATTAACACGAAGTTATCTTAAAACAGAAACATAGCATATTTGTAAATACCTTATAACTGGTTATATTTGTTCATATAGGCCTGTCTTAGCTGTGCCAACGTGGCTTGTGGACGAATGAATGAACAACATGCAGTGCAACATTTTGAGGCCACACAGGTAAGGGCGTTCATAGGAACGTGATTGAAGATGTCATTTCTGATAAAAGCAATTTATAACAAATAAGCAATCTGTTAAGTTGTGAAAGCATCACGGAACATTTTATTTAGTGAAATTTCTTGACTTTTTGAAACAAAATTGTGGTGTGGGGTATTTTTAAAACTCCTTGAACAAAGTGCGAAAGTTTTACAAATAGACTGCAAGCTCATTAATACAAATAAACTGTACAAAGTTATTGCCAACATATTTTATATTTGCCTGTTTTGTGTTCAGTCAATCTTCTTCTTCTTCATCGTACGCAGTCAGGCAGTAACATTTATTTTTTCGAAAAAAGCAGCGGTCATCCTGAGGCTGTCGACACTGCCATAGAGCTTGTCTAGTGTTGCCACTGGTGATGGCCACATCTGCTCTCTCTGGTCCTCGTATGTCGGGCAGTTTTGCAGCAAATGCTCAGCGGTAATTTTCCTGGTACCACACGAGCATTCGTCGGTGCCACCTATCTTCAATTTGTTGAATAGGTGGTACCTCAGTCTATTGTGGCCAGTGCGAAGTCTGAAGACCACGACCTGCTCTCTTCTGTTCAACTGGCAATAGGCATCGTTTTTGGTGTAGCCAGTATGTTCGGTTTCCCATTTGGTCATGTATCTAGCTCTAATAAGCCGTTTTGACTTCGTATGTCATACTAGTATCTGGTTGTGGTAGTTTTGCATCTTCCTTTGCTAGTCTGTCTGCCTCCTCGTTGCATTGGATGTTGCAGTGAGATGGAACCCACTGCACCACTACCCTTTTTGGTGCGGCCTGCTGGCATAGTTGACAGAGTACTGCTCTTAAATCATTAAGTTCAGTATTTTTCTGGCTTTTTAGCGCTGTGACTACGTCCAGAGCATCTGTAAGCAGGACTATGTGGCTTTCATTCCTTTTACCTGTCACCATTTCTTCCACTGTCACCATTTCTTCCACTGCAGTCAATCAAAGTCCCAAACTGTTTTCTTTCTTGAAGAGAGGTACGTTTGTCACGTGGATGGACCAGATTCGACAATGCAGATGTTTATTACGAGGATGATTTTAAAAGTTCGACCTTCAGCTCTATAACTATGACAACATCAATCAGAGCCATGTGAAACCTATGTGAAAATAGTCTCTAATGAAGTGACCATAGAAGCATGTGCCGGAGAACGTGATACATGCACACAGCAGACAGTAAAATGTCTGCCTACATGGAAATATTGTTGAAGTAACGTGCTATGATTATCATGAGAGAATGTTGTGCCCGTCGACATGCATCAAAGAATTACCGCAGTATATGGTGGTGCCTGTGTGGATGTCAGTACCGTCAGGAGGTCGGCACGGACTGTAGAAGTCGACAATCCAGCCACAACAAACCTGCATGACAAGGCTCGCAACGGATGACTGATCACAACTGTGGATGCACAGCACCAGGCTTTCATGAACAAACTGATTCATGCTCATCATCGTGTCAAGAAGGAAGATATCGCCGCGGTGCTTATGATTTTGATTGAGCGAGTCAATACCACACTATCCTTGCCCAGCTTTGGTATAAGAAAGTGTTCTACAAGATGGGTCCTTCACATGCTGACACTGGATATGAAACGGCGCTGACAGCAGGTGTATTAGGAAGACATCTGATTTTTTTCCTCGACAGAATGCAACAACTTGTCCGACATTAGTGTTTGTGAAAAATAACAACTGAACGACATTCCAAGCTTTAAGTAAATGTATAGCTCACATGTTAAATCTTGCAGATTAATTAAATTATCTCCTCAAAGCCAAACTTTTCAAATCGCCCTCCTCGTACTTATACATGTATTTCTCCTGCTGTTTGGCATGTTTTGTGTTCCAGATACTTAGAAACACCGCTCTTACCGATGCTGTTCAACATTTACACAGTAAAAGTGGCCAATATTCAACCCACAGGGACAGGGCGAACGTTGACATTTGCCGATGACATCCTAACGTTCAGGACTGGCTCAGACAGGCAAGAGTTGGTCAAAGACATCCAGGAAACCTTGCAAGGAATCTCACAGTGGTGCAGCGACTCAAGCTCCAAGATCAATCCGAACAAGGCCTGCATTATGGGGTGCTCTTTGAATAATTGCATAGTAAAGGCTGAACTCCCGGGCATCACTTTTGATGGTTGCACCATCGACAGGTGTGACAGGTTGAAATATCTCGGAGTGACATTTAATCGCAGTCTTTCCTATAACTGCCATGTTGACCACATCGTACAATGATGCAATAGAGGGTTAGGAGCACTCAAGACCATGGCTGCTGCCGACTTGGAACAATGCCTCCTGTTCATCCTATTTCGTCAGGTCGTGTTGTCTGTCATCGATTACGGACTAGGCATCCTCACACTATCAAGAACACAGTGCGAACGGTTGGACTGCATCCAGAATGAAGGTATGCATCTGGTTCTGGGCTGCACTAGAGAGACCCCTATTGTGATGATGCGGTACATGTTGGGATTGTTATCGGTGACATCCAGAACACTCGGCACCCTCTGCACAGTAGTATCTCAGACATCAAGGGAGCAAGAATCAAGAGAGGGTCGTCATGGACGACACAGGCTGAGACAACAATCGGACACGTCACTCCAGCTGAGACGATAGCCAAAGGGGAAGAATGGGTCCACACTGGGGATAGAATGATAGAGTACCAGAGAGTCATCATAACCTTAGGCAAGGAATGCAGAGAACGGAACAACGAGAGTGCAGAGTATGAGGTAAATCAGCTGATAACTGAGAACACCCAGGAGAGTGATGCTGGTTGGGACATCAGACTGGGGTTTTTCGGCTAGAGTGAGAGAAGAGGTCGTTGCTGAGCGCAGTGGGGCATACATGTCAACGACCTCCCGTTTGAGAATGGAGACGGAAGCAGTGACCTCAGCACTGAAATGGATATCTGAGACTTCTATAACAAAGGCAGTCATTGTGACAGACGCACAAGCCGTACTTCAGAAAGTACAGAAGGGATGGCTTAGGTACGAGTGGATAGCTGCTGTTGAGGCCTCAAACCTCCAGGCGCTGACCTGGATCTACTGTCCTGCTCATGCCGGGGTTCAGGGCAATGAAAGAGCTGACATCTTAGCTTCACGGGCTCCCATCATGGGCACATTGGTGATGGACATTTTGAAATCAATATATGACCACCTGCTGGATGAGGACACCGCAATAGATGAAGCAGCAATCCACAGACTGCAAAGTTTCTACATTAAACGAGGTTCGAGCGGAGTGGGGCGCATGTGAGGACGGCACAGGAGCGTGTACAACCAGCGAGCTACAGGGACCATCAGCATCCATACCTTACACCATTTGATGAGAGAGACTGAGCATCTATGGGTATGCCTGGAGTGCAGTGACGTCGATTCTTAGAAGCAGAAACATATATGTCTCTGTGATAATTGTTATTGCACTCTTTACAGTTGGCATGTCAAATTATCAGCCTATTTAAACTTGTAAATAAATAAACAAATTATTATTTGTTACCTTTAACATCTGGTGTATTATTTGTGATTGATCATTATTCAATCTGATACAGCTGTATAAGTAGCCTGACAGTTCCTTCAAAAGACTCACTAAAATGTGCCACATTTTCTAATTTCAGCACCCACTGGCCATAGAAATAAATGAAAAATATGTTTACTGGTAAGTATTACATTTGTATAAGTCCTGTGTTGTCTCCTATTTAATGTCTGCAGAGACCTCATTGACAGGGTCACTATAGCATGATAGGTACTATCAATACCAAAAAGAATTGATGTTCGATTCCAGCAGATTTCAAGTGTTCCCTGGTCTCAAGAGAGGCGAGGTTGGTGTCTAGTCTTATTGAAGGCAGATGATAAACTCAGAGGTCCTGTGTACATTGTGCACATACTTAACTTAACTTAACATCTTTATACTGGTTTAGAAGACCCTGCAGAGTCTGTATACAACCAGTTTCATTTACATCACCTTGCTCTAAAAGCTATTCCCATCCAATTTATTCTTAAATGCATTAACTGTCCCTGCCTCTACTACATTCCCTGGCAATGCATTCCAAGCATTCACCACTCTCTGACTAAAAAAATATTTCCTAATATCTAATCTGGACCTCTCTTTAGTCAACTTGTAGCTATGCCGTCTTGTTATTGTGGGTGGCTGTATTTGAAAAAACTTGTCATAGTCTAATTTATCCATTAGAACATAAAAGAACCCTTGGCAATTGAAAAAGACAAAGCTGTCTGTTAGCCACTATGCGGCAGAAATTATAAGGAAATTTATATTCTGTAGTAGCTGACATGTAGGCCAAGAGGAGGCGGCACATCTATCATGGAAGGACACAACAGGCCTATCACCTGTTTGCTCACTCAATTGCAAGTATGTACCAAAAATTACTACACCCACCAACATGTTGGTCCGATTCCCTTGCATCCCACAACAACATTCATGCCGCAAATGGACCACTCTTGTATCCCAAGACAGAGATCACTGGCAGATGAGTAGAAAAGATGATTGGCCAGGTTACCACAGTTGAGACCTGTCATCACCATTGACTGGGAATGCAGAGAGTCATGCAGTAGGAAAACAGAGCTCAAGATTGAACATCTGATAAGTGATAATAGTCTGGTTAACGATGCTGTTGTAAATGTGGGCTACGATTTTGTGAGGGAGACTGAGTATCTATGGATTTGTCCAAAGTGTTGTGACATCACTTCTTAGAACAGAACATTGGTAATGTGTATTGCTTTATACCTAATCGGACTTTGAAAGAACACATATTTTTTAAAATCTTAAGGTATTTTACTCATTAATTATCTGACTGGTTCCTATTGGAACGTAGAACCGCAACAAATGCTCTGCATCTGTTCCTTTTCTGTGCTGTCCGTACGAGTTCCACCCACACAACCCCGGACTGAACTGGCTTCCTCTGCTATTGTTCTTAGCCAGGTGTTTTCCGGCCTCCCCCACTCATCTCTTTTCCTAAGGGTTCCAATCCAGCACTGTTTGTACTGTATAACTTCCTTCTGAAGATGTGACCTATCCATCTCCACTTTCTCTCCCAAATTATCTGTTGTATTGGTTGCTACCATGCTCCTCTCAACAGCATTGTGTTTGTCATTACCTTTGGTCAACTAATGTGAAGTACAAGATTTGTTAACATTTTTATTTTAAATGTCTTTTTCGGGCTTCACTGGAACCTGGTTCACTACATCTTCTCTAAATTCTTCCCTCCTCTATCAATATATCACTTCCAGGGCTGAAGATACAGCAGAAACTCATAGCTGGCTGCTTGCATCGGTGTCAGTGACCCATAACAGCCTAAAAACCTATTTTGTCTCCAAGTGGCGGTCCTAGAAACAGACTGCAACCATGCATCCTGACTAAAAGAGAATGTGGAGAACTGGACAAGAGTGGGGACTGAAAATAAACCACACCAAAACTTTCACCACTCTCTTTTCACTCTCTCCTAAAGAAAAGAAAATAAAGATATTAAACGAACAAATACCCCAGTTGGACACACCTCATACCTTGAACACATTTGACTAAAGCCTCACCTTGAAGCCAAATATAAAAGGGTCAAACTGCATGAGCGGTTCCCCAGGGAGGATCACTATCCCCTACCTTGTTTATCCTCTTCATTAATGATCTGCCAAAACAGTTCAGACCACACATCCACAAGGCACTCCATGCGGATGACCTGGCCATATGGACCCAGGCAGAAAACATTGGAACCACAAAAGCAAGAATGCAGGAAGCAATTAATGCAGTAAAGAACTGGGCAGACTCATGGGGTGTCGCAATAAACAAAAGCAAGACCCTCTCAGCACTCTTCTCGCTCTCTACAAACCCAGAGCAGGTCAACCTATATTTAGAAAATAGCCTACTTCCTAGAGAAAACAATCCTACATACCTAGGAATGAGATATGACAAAAGATAAACATGGGGCCCACACATAGAGGACACTCAAAAGAAGGCCACACTCAGACTAAGGCTGATGAAAAAACTGGCAATGACAAATTGGGGCGCAGATGCAAACACAGTCAGACAGGTCTACACTGGATACGTACGGCCAACACTGGAACATGGCATGGGAGCCTATGCAACAGCAGCAAAGACCAACCTACAGAAACTAGACAAGGCACAAAATACCGGACTCGGAATTATTACCGGAGGTCTACGAAGCACCTCAATTAGAGAACTTGAAGCGGTAGTAGGCCTCCAGAGCCTCGGTGAGCGCAGAGAAGGAAAAATACTAAACCTGACAGAAAAATACAAGCGTATGAATAAACATCCAATGCAGGGAAAAAATGAATTAACAAAAAACCGGATAAAAAGAACAAGCTTCAATCATCTATCAAAAGCCCTTACAGCCAGGAGCAGTGACATCATATCAAAATGTCCAACGACATGAGAAATGATACAAGTATATGAAAATACAGACCAACAGCCCAACTTCATGGTGGAAGCGAAAATACCAGGTATCGATAGAAAGGTGGAAGAATCAGACCATGCATTGAGAGAAAACCTAAAGCATATTGGAGACGCCTATCCTCAACCCATGTGGACGCACGTCTACACAGATGGATCATCAGAGGAAGCATTGAGAAAGGAGGGGTGGGACTCGTCATATTTCTACAGGATGGAATCGTTATAGAAAAAGCAAGTGCTGCTGGGGAGCCCTTGGCAAATCTAAGAACAGAGCAACAGGCAATAATTGAAGCAGTCAAAATATTGAATGAAAAGGGGGTTAAAGGATAACAGAATAGTGTTTTTGTGTGACTGCATGGAAATTTTGCAGGCCATACAAAGAGAACCACGAAATAGTATGGAAAGGGAACTGATATGCCAGCTAAACAAACTCTCAGACCACAATAAAATCACCCTCCAGTGGATTCCAGCTCACTGCGGCATACCTGGGAATGAATGGGCGGACAGGCTAGCCAGGGAGGGAAGATAGAGAGAACAATTCACCCACCCAGTGTCACTACCAGAAGTCAAGGCAAACATCAAAAAAAATATAAACAATAGTGGATAGAGAGAACAAACAGTAAATACCCACAGGACCCAATCAATAGACTTAATAGGAAACAGTATACTACAATTTTTCGCCCCAAAACAGGTCATTGCAGACTAAATGCACACATGCATAAAATGAAAGCTGCACAATGCACATGTCAGAGAGGACCCCAGACTCCAGAACACATCCTGCAAACATGTCCACTGCACCAAGACTCCCGTGAGAAGACCTGGCCCGAGGAGAGAAACATACAAGACAAACTGGGGGGAACCATTGAGGACCTGTGACTGACGTGTCACTTCATGGATGCAGCCCATCTGGTGGTATAAAACGAGCATACGAAACCGAACGCAAAGAAGAAGAGAAGAAGAAGCCAAATATAGAGAGAATCAAAACAAAAGACCATAACAAAATTATATGATACAAAAACTTGACTGGTACATTGAGATGAGCAACAACAACAAAATCCCCAAGCAAGTCTACACTGGGGCAATCTGACCAATCATGAAATATTCTTCTAGCACTTGGGCAACAACAGCTAAAATAAACACAGAAAAACTAGACTGAGACCAATATATTACCCTTGGGACATGGAAAACCACTCCTATTACAGAGCTGGGGAAAACAGCAAATATTGAGCCCCTCGAATTAAGAAGAAAATTCAAATCCCTTACTCAGTTTGAAAAACTAAAAAGGCTACCTGATACTTTCTACACCAGAAGTTCCAAGAGAGAACTAAAAAAAAACTACTAAGAAAATGTCTCAACCATCTGGCCAGAGAAAACCAAAGAAAACATGCAGACATCCTTGAAGCTGAAATTAAAATGTATGAAGCACTCATTCCAGAACTATGGATACAGAGCTAGGATCGCTCCAAAATAATCTTGGAGGTTCCAGGGATAACTAAGAAAAGTGAGCAGTCAGCAACAGAATAAAAGATCTACATTCTACATGAGTTCAAGAGACAGTGCACTAGCAACTCCTGAACACGTGTACACAGATAGATCAGTACGGAGAAAAAAAAGCTGGGGTGCCAGTGGAATCTACATCATGCGTTACAATGGCAGCATAGAAAAACCACTCCATCCCAGCAGACCTGTTCCAATTTCAGAGCTGACGCAACAGCTGTACATGCAACAACTCAGATTCTTATCAACCAAAACACAACTGCAAGGAAAACTATAATTCTCCAGAAGTATACTTCAAGCCCCAAACAAGATAGACTCTCACACGAAATGAAATATAATATTGTGTTGCGGTCCCCAAAAACAGATCTAGTCCTACAGTGGATTCTCTCCCTTTGTCGGATTTTTGAAAACAAGAAGGCAGATGAGCTAGCAAAAGTCGGAAGTGACGGCACAGACTCGCCATCCACAGAGCTTTAAAGAAGCAAAGACACTTATCAAACGATCCATGAAGACAGAACGAAGAGACCAACACAAAGAATATAAGCCAGAAAATAGCAGCATATACAAACTTGGCAGAGATGGACAGACACAGATCTTCAGACTCAGAATGGAACATTCCAGGCTCAAGGCCCACCTCCACAGAATGGGTTTTAGAGACACCACCATGTGCGATTGTGGAGCACACACGAAAATACCAGAACATATTCAGCAAGACTCACATTTATGAAGATCAAAGAGAGGCAGTCTGCCAGGGGGAGCGACCATGCCCGAAAAGCTGCGGGGGACTATCGAAGACCTGAAATACACAGTCTTCTTAATGAACGTCACCAAGCTAGTAGCATAGCAGCAGTTGATCGATGAAGAAGAAGACTGATATCAATAGGAGCGATAGAATTAGAGATGATAGCAGAAATATTGTGGGAACGACTTCCTGTGATCAATATATATCAAAATTAAATTAAATGGTTTGATAATCACATGAATGTGGAACCTGATATACTCTCACTGTGCATCTATAACATAGATCTAGTTACAGGGCACGAGGAAGTCTGATTAGCAGATAGAAATGTGATATAACAGAAATACTACAACAATACAGGTCTAAAACAGCCAACACACTAGCCGAAGATTGGAAAGTTTAGCTGCTCATGTTGATGATTTGCAGCAAGATTGAAAAATCAATCAAAACACTTCAACTCCCTTTGGGGCATAGATCCTCAACAAATGATTGTCAAGTCTTCCTGTCATGTGCCATCATTTCCAGTTCCCCTCATGTTTTGCCAGTTCCCCTCGTGCCCTGGGGATTCCAGAGACTGCCTTGTAATGCTGTCGCCTGGTTTCTGTAATGTGTTTCCTATCCAATGCCAACACCTTCTCTTTTTATCTCATCCCAATCACATCTGTCCAGTTTTTCCCCACAGTTCTATGTTGATGACTTTATCATACCATTTTGTTCCCTTAATTTGGTGAAAACTTTGATGAAAACATTGATCGTTTTAGTTGTACTTTTTTTTTGTTTGCTTACATTACAGAGCCATACTGTAAGACGTTGGAGTTAAAAATCTGTAATTTTGTTTCCGGGCTTCATTTCTTTCCATTTCCACAAATTCCCTAAATTTGTAATAAAATAAGACAACAAAGTAAAACATGTATTTAGTAGAGTGCACTTCAAAGTATGAGAATACCAAAGTTTCATACTTTCATTTCAGCTACGTTTGTGATGAGTATATCATTGGAGATAATGCCCAAGGTGACATTGGGTCTCTTAGATCTGCTCTTACTGACATCGGCACCATGTCTTTGGAGGAAGTCCAGCACAAGGGAGGAAAACTTCTGCGGTCCTACTCATATCAGCAAGAGTTTTCCAGGTGAAATGTGCCTGTTTATGAGTAGCTCTACTGTTTCATAAATAGATGTACAATGCGTGTTCAAATTAAACCGGACCAAACTACAAGTGAACATATATACGATGCACATGATGACGTCACTTCTGGTATAAACACCACATGCCAACTGTCAAGTTTGCAAAATTTCATTATCTTCAGGCATAGTTTCCTCAGCAGACCGTTGAAAACATGGCAGGTGTGACATGGAATCTGTCCAGAGTTTTTCAGCGAGGGGTGATTCGGTTTCTAACAGCTGAAGGATGTCATCCAGTTGACATTCATCGCAGAATGCAGGCAGTGTATGGTGACAAAAGTGTTGAAGGCAACAGTGAAGAACTGGACAACAATGTTTAAAGATGGACTTGAGTTAACTTAACAATATGCACCTGACCTGGTCTCGGAAGATCTTTCGTTAACTCACATTTCATTTGAACACGCCTCGTAATAATTTAGTTAAGAATACCTTCTATTAAATCTATTGTCATGTTCATAGAAATAAAAGAGTCAACGTCCTTCCCTCCAGGTCACCAATAGTGGGGACTTTGGATATGGAAAGAGGTGACATTCTGAGGTATAGGTGATGTTCTGAGGTAGGGGTGACATTCTGAGGTAGGGTTGATGTTCTGAGGTAGGGGTGACGTTCTGATGTAGGGATGACATTCTGAGGTAGAGGTGATGTTCTGAGATGACTGTCTTTTGGTTGTTGACACTATTGCTGAACTGACAATCCACAGTGTACCAAATTTTGAAAACCAATCATAGGCCATGCAGGGAAGGGTGCCTGAGAGGAAGGAGCAAAGACGTAAGACAAGCTATTGGATAGTTTAACATTAAGACAAGAAAATATGACCATGGTAGAGAGACAAGATATTGGATAGTTTAACATTAAGACAAGAAAATATGACCATAGTAGAGAGACAAGATATTGGATAGTTTAACATTAAGACAAGAAAATAAGACCATGGTAGAGAGACAAGATATTGGATAGTTTAACATTAAGACAAGAAAATATGACCATGGTAGAGAGACAAGATATTGGATAGTTTAACATTAAGACAAGAAAATATGACCATGGTAGAGAGACAAGCTATTGGATAGTTTAACATTAAGACAAGAAAATAAGACCATGGTAGAGAGACAAGCTATTGGATAGTTTAACATTAAGACAAGAAAATAAGACCATGGTAGAGAGACAAGCTATTGGATAGTTTAACATTAAGACAAGAAAATAAGACCATGGTAGAGAGACAAGTTATTGGATAGTTTAACATTATGGCATAGAAACAAAAAGTTCACTGAATTTATGATCAGCACTCACTACATAAATTAGTTGAGTGACATAGTCATCCAAGTCTCACAGCACTTGTAGGTGAACATTTCTGACAAATGTAGCATACGTCATTAAATAGCAAAGACTTACAGTTTTGTAAGATACACTGGAACTTCAGTTATAAATCTTCTTCTTCGTTCGTTCTCAATCTCCCACTACCAAACCCTGAAAGGGCTCAAGTAGCAGAATGTAGTCCAGAGAACGGAATGCGTTGTGTCATAGTTTACAGCTTGACTGCGATATTTGCACCTTTCGGTCCAACACATCCGACTTCAGCAAGCATTTTTTTAGTACCGGGTTAGCATTCCCTCTTCGATCCCTTCTCCTTAGCCAGTCTGCCCTGCTGCAGCATGTTATCCAGGATCACCATGTGGAGGTATAGAAGGGTCTTGGCAGCTCTGTTTCGCTGACCCTGACGCTAGCAGTCAGCTATGGGTCGCTGACCACTGCAGCTCATTTGCTGCTCAGCATCTTGATCCCAGTTATAAACCTATTAACCTTTAGGTTTAGAAATTCTGCATGAATCTTCAACCTTGGATGAAGATGAAGAAAAAGATGCTGTCTTAGACTAAGATAATTAGACACAGTAGACCAAAACTTTGCAGTCAAATTACATTAAGTGGTTCAAAGTACAAGAAAAGTTTGCACACTGCCTGTCAACTCCCAAAACAATTATATTTATTTCTTTCCCTAAAACTTTCCATGGCAGACCACAACAATGGGATAAAAGGTGTAATCGTTATTTTTACAAATATATTTTGGAAATTCTCTCAGACAGCACATGCAGTCTCATTATGGTTTTTTATGATCTTTCTATCTGTCTGTCTGTCTATCCATTTATCCATCTATCTTCAGTCTACTAGTGTCGTGGGGAGATGTAATGACCTCCTTTGTTTCATATTTTTTTGGTAGGCGAAAATCTGCTGACGACTTGTCAGGTCAATCCCAGTATCTGTTACAAACCGTTAAGTTGGTAGCCCCTGGAATATACGATTGCCGATTTTTGGGACTCGTGGTGGTGGAAATAGAGCAAGGTAGACCCGCAGTCTGTCAGGTGCCATCTATGCCGCTCCGCTAACCACACAACCAAGACCTGATGTATAGCCACACGGTCCCCTTCTTGTGACCTATTCTCTGTGGGGCAAGAATCCCTAGGATAATTTGAGTAGATTTTCACTTGAATTTTGCCAGAGCAGCGCCGTTAAGCCTACTCTTTTTTATTTCCAACTGCCAAGCGATTTTTCACGGGCCTGCCACTGCACATGGGTGTCTGATCTCACTGCTCAGAGATCAGGGGAAATTTTTTACCGGATCATCCATTTGAAAAAAATCTTGGTCTCCATTGGGATTTGAACATGCAACCTCCAGCACCCGAGGCAAACACCTTACCTCGAGACCTCCATGATCCTAAAAGTACCAAAATCAAATATAGCTGATTGTATAGGGATAGGACATAGAGTCATAGATGCTGGGGATATTTTTGTGTAAATCAGTCTGGTCTGGTTTTGATTTTAGGAGCCAAGCCGATGAAGATGACAGACTTGTTACTGCAGCTTGCCACTACAGGTAATAAGTCTTACGTAACTTGTTCGTGTCTTTTGTGTGTGCAAGTGTGCATGCGAGGGCTGAAATTCACACGTATTTATTCATATACAATGAGACATCTGCGGTTCAAGAAACGAGCAACAATGTAAATCTCACAAGTTTCAAGTATTCCCTAGTCTCAAAGGAAGTAAAATCTGTGTCATATCAGAGACAAGGATCAAGATGATGAGCTGCAGTGGTCAGCGACCCATAGCTGACTGCTAGCATTGGCCAGCCAACCAGAGCTGCCAAGACCCTTCTACACCTCCACGCGGTGATCCTGGATAACAGGCTGCAGCAGGGCAGACTGGCTAGGGAGAAGGGATCGCAGAGGGAATGCTAAACCGGTACTAAAAAAATGCTTGCTGAAGTCAGATGTGTTGAACCAAAAGGTGCAAATAACACAGTCAAGCTGTAAACTACGACACAACGCATTCCATTCTCTGGACTACATTCTGCTACTTAAGCCCTTTCAGGGTTTGGTAGCGGGAGATTGAGAACGAACAAAGCCAAGCCAAGCTATCTGTGTACTTGTGCATGTAAAAGAAGTCTTTGATAGTTGAAAAGAGCAGGCTGTTGTCTGGGGAAAAATTCTAAAGGCAATGAAATTCCTGCCTAGTAGTGGCTAGAATGAAGGCTAAAAAGGAGGTAACCCCTCCATCATGCAAAGACACAACAGGCCAATCACCTATTTGTCTGCACACCTGACTGCAAGTACAAGAAGACCTCTACAACCCCACAGAGGTAGAAGAATGACTAAGTGTTGTAATACAAAGAGCATATTACATATATTGAAAAGAAGCAACTGAAATAAAAGCAAAGGCCTCTATCTTAATAATGACATAGCAATAAATGATTAAGCAAAATATAAACTGTTGGAGTGTGAATCAAGCACAGAAAGACTTGCTTTGGGGATAGATGAGGAGTGTGTGCAGACAGCAAGCTATAGAAGCCATCCGTATTCATATCCTTCATCCGTTGAAAGAGACTGCACACTTATAGGTTTGCCCAGAATGCTTTGATGTCAAAGCTGGGTAACAGAACATCAAAAGATCAAGATGCTGTACAGTGCGTAAGCTGCAGCTGTCGGCAACCCATAGCTGACTGCAAGTGTCAAGACCATTCTACACCTCTAAGTGGTGATCCTGGATAACAGGCTGCGAGCAGACTGGCCAAGGAGAAGGGATCGAAGAGGAAAGGGTAACCTGGTACTCAAAGATGTTTGCTGAAGTCGGATGTGTTGGACCGAAAGGTGCAAATATCGCACTTACACTGTAAACTGCAACACAATGCATTCCGTTCTCCAGACAACATCCTGCTACTTGCAAAGCTCTTTTCAGGGCTTGGTAGTGGGAGATTTGGAACGAACGAAGAAGAAAAACATTAAAATGGAACCTGCCTCATTTTTGTTTTGGGCATGTTGTGAAAATAGTTGGGTTGGAGCACACTGTAGTAACAAACAAATCTATTTGCTGTGTCGAAAAAGAGAAGATATTTGGCAGTTTAATCTGACGATGCAAATGAAAGGCTACGTTCTCCGGACTACATCCTGCTACTTGCAAACCCCTGTTCAGGGCTTGGTCGCAGGAGATTAAGAACGAACACAGAAGAAGAAGAATAGGCATGTTGTGGTCAATCATAATTACCTATGGCAGTCTACATGCCACATAAAGAATCCGATATGATATGCTTAATACATTTGTTATCACTTTTAGTCATGCTGTTGTCAAAAACAGTCCTTTCAATCACAATCCTCTTGGCCATATAAGGGAATATTGAAAATAGAAAATTGACACCCAGAACTACATTATTAACAGGCTGATTGGTCTGTCTTGACAAATCAGTGTATTTCTGCTAGTCTGTTGTAAACCTCTGGTTTATATATGAAAATAGTCACGCCAACTAGAATGGCATGATGATTTATTTCTTCTTCTGTGTTCATCCTGTAAAGAACGTTGTTCTGTAGTTTACAGCAAGGCTGTGATATATGCACATTTAAGTCCACCACATTCAGTTTTAGCAGGCATTTTTCAGAGCAGATTTGCCTTCCCTCTGCAATCCTTATTCTCTTAACCAGACTACATGAGTGCAGCCTGTTTCTAGGGTCACCGTTAGAAGATGGAATAGGGTCTTATAATAGCTATGAGTTGCTTGCTCCTGTAAGCACATTCACTAATACATCTTCGGCTCCACAATGGTTTCTTTCCACTTTTTTTTTCCCTATTTCAGAAAGTCACTTCTAGGGAAAACTTTCTCAGCTTGGCAAGCATTTGTTCAAAGGGAGGAGTTGAAGGTGAATGCATTTAATTATTTCATTTTGTTTGTTCATTTCTATTTATCGGGGACGGCGTGGCCTAGTGGTTAAGTGGCATGGCTCACAACCAGAAGGTGCTGGGTTCGATCCCCATCACAGCACCGGCCATTACCCCGGGGAAGCAAACCCTTAGAAAATGCAGGAGGAAGCAGACCCTTAAATAAAAGGCATACTGAAGTCGGATGCACTAGGCCGACAGGCGCAAAATAAAAACTGCAGTGTAACGCACACCCATCTTGGGGAATGGAGAAATAAGGCGAACGCAAAAACAAAAAAACAAACAAAAATTTATATTTATCTTTAATTAAGCATTTTGCTGTTTTATGTGAAATACTTCACATTTGAAATGTGTAGTTAGTTGGTCTGGAGTCAAGTTCGAACTTCAAAATCCTATGTTTTATTATCTATCAAAGGTAAAATAAAAACTTAACCTTTACTCTGCACTGTGACTGCCAAAACAGGTGACCTATATTCCACAGCTCTGCAAATTGTCTTGGTGGACCCAACAATTAGACAAAATTCTAAATTCTTGTAAACACATAAGAAACTATTGGTGATACACTTATGAAATGTTAATTGACACAACTGCTAACATAGTTGTAAATTATTTAAAGAAATGTTTGTTTATGACAACGATCACAAGTTTATCAGCACTTGGAAAATATATATGAGTGAAGATAAATACATGTCTGTCTAATTGATGTCGTGAACAAACATTCTTTGTTCGCAACTCATTTCCAAAATTTCAACGCATTCCTTAAATTATATCACATCACCTTCAGAAATATTGAAAAATTAATTTCATACAAGCTGACTGGATGAATCCAGGAAAACTAAGTGGATTAGACATTCTGGAAGCATTAGTTCTTGAAATTGATAGAAATAAAACACCTTTTTATACAGGCAGCAACAAGCACATCAACAACAGCCCACCCAGCCATGATGACCAGGTCAAGATCAAGTCTTTTCCATATCAAAAAGAGAACTCTCATTCCTGGAGTGACAGGTCTCCGTAACCTTGGCAACACATGTTACATCAATTCCATTATACAAGCACTTGGGCAAGTATAAACTATTCTTGTTTGTTTTAAAGTACACAATTAGAGCATTGTACATTTGAGATGAAGAAACTGGAGGCATTCTTTACAAATACCATTTGTTTTGATGTTTGCGTTTAAATGTTTTATTTTAAATATGTAAATAAATAGTTTTGTTCAGGAAGGGACACGTATTTTTCTTTTATACAAAACTAGAACCTAAGTACCTGCATGTGCACGGGAAATAAGATAATTTTCAGATTGGATGTGCTCCTTTCAAGATTGTGGCCTAAATTACACCACGTTTCTTCCCTCCTTAATCTTCCCATCTCTACCAACCCCTTAGCACCCATCTCTTCCACGCTCTTCGCCTGGGAAATAACACAAAAATGTTTTAAACACACAATTCTGTAGTAATTATCAATGAATCCAAACAATTTACTATAATTCCACTATAATAAATGGAAGGAAATTTATAATTTTGCTGTTGTCATTAAACGTTTATAGTGTAGGTTTAATTTTTTTTAAATTTATAAATACCGTTCCACAGGTTTTGATCCTTGTCAGTAGGCAGGCATCAAAAACCATTTCCTCTTCATTATGTCAGTAAACAATATAATTGAACATTGTTGCCCAGGATTTAAATGTCACATGGTAACTCACACATGAGTAATTTATCCAAACAAATTGGATCATATTGTCACCATTTTTAAAATTGACCAGTAAACAATATATACACGAGCTGCGCTCTGAAAACCAAAGCAGATAAAAAGAGTACAAAAGCACCATTTGATAGAGCAATATCTTACCTTCAAAAAACTGTTTTTGAATATAGCCACCACCTTTGGCTATACATTTTCTCCAATCATGAACAAGAGCATACATGTCGAGTTCGTAAAAATCTGGAACAGTGGAGATGACCCACTGTTTCACAGCTACTATGACAACATCGTTGCTAGAAAAATGTTGCCAGCGCATTCCATCTTTCATTGGCCCAAACAGATGGAAATCAGAAAGAGACAAATCCGGACTATACAGTGGATGTGGTAGGACAGTCCAGCCAAGACTGACAATGTGCTCAACAACAACCTTCAAACTTGTATGCGGCCTGGCGTTATCGTGTTGCAAAAGACAAGTCGTCTTCTTCTCTGGCCTGACCCTGGAAATTCGAGCCTTCAGCTTAGTCAGCGTCACAATGTAACGGTCAGAGTTGATGGTTTGTCCAGGCTCCAGGAAATCAAGAAGGATTACCCAAAAGACAGTGCAGTCCACTTTACTCACTGAGGACTGCGTCTTGAACTTTTTCCTCGATGGGGAATTCCCATGTCGCCACTCCATGGACTGCTGTTTTGACTCAGGATCATTGCGGTGGCACATCAGTAATGATCCAGGAAACTATAACCTCCATCCTCGTGATGGTTCAAGAGGCCATGACAAACTTGCATGCAATGTTCTTTCTGTTCCTATGTTAACATTTGTGGGACCCACCTGGCGCAAACTTTGTGATATTCCAATGTTACCACCATCATTTCCAACGCATTGAAAACGATATCCAGCTCTGTAGACAGTTTCCAGGTCGGCATCCTGCGATTTGCGCAGGTGAGCTGATCGAGATGTTCTTCATTGCGTGGTGTGATAGCTGTGCGGGGCCATCCGGAATGTGGTTTGTCCTTCATGTTGCTTTCACCACTGCTGAAACACACAACCCACCTCCACATTGTGCTACAATCCACTGTTTGGTTCCCGTTAACATTCAGCAAGCGTCGATGAATGTTGATTGGTGCAACTTTTTCCACATGCAGAAATCCTATAGCGCTCCTATGTTTATAACGCACTTCCATGACAGACGTCCTTTTGTCCAGACTGCTCCTCCACTGCCACCTATTGGACTGAAATCAAATCTTATGGATATTGGTTTAAACTTTTCTGCCATACTGCCAAAATCCAGTTCTGACATCGCGGGACATCATAATTATATTTCTTGTTCGTTCATTCTCAATCTACCGCTACCAAACACTGAAAAGGGCTTTGCAAGTATCACGATGTAGTCCGGAGAACAGAATGCGTTGTGTCGTAGTTTACAGCTTGACTGCAATATTTGCACCTTCTGGTCCTACACATCTGACTTCAGCAGGCATTTTTGAGTACCAGGCTAGTCGTCCCTCTTCGATCCCTTCTACTTAGTCAGTCTGTTCTGTTGCAGCCTCTTATCCAGGATCACCGCATGGAGGTGTATACGGGTCTTGGCAGCTATGGGTTGCTGACCACTGAAGCTCATGCGCTGCTCAGCATCTTGATCTCCCGGACATTAAAATAAAATAGTAGGCGTTATTTTTGGAGTGCTCCCGCCTCTTCCCCCCCCCCCCCCCCCCAACCCATATAAACATATGTATGTATAGGTGTGTATACATATGATGCACACTCACTCATTTTCTCTCTCTCTCTAACTTTTTTGTTGTTGTTGTTGTTGTTTGTTTGAGATGTTATAGGGTTAGGAAAATATGAAATTCTTTATTTGTTCTTTTTATCATCTGTAAGAATTGTGAACACAAAAATTCTATACTTGAACACACAATTTAGATAGACAAGAATAAAACACCTACCCAGTGCAAGATTTGTTCTCATGCCTGCACCATAAAGATTAGAAACCATAGAGAATGTACACTCCCATAAATGGAAGAGAGGAGCTAAAAATAACTGTGATCATGCACTCTATTTTGAATGCCACATCCTGTGGCACTGCATTCCACAAATTCACCACTCTCTAACTAAAAAAATGTTCCTAATATCTAATCTGAACCTGTTTTTAAACAATTTGAAGCAGTGCTCTCTTGTTCCTGTAGCCGGTTGTACTTTGAAAAACTTGGTATAACCTAATTTATCCTTTCCACTGATTAATTTATAAACTTATATTGTCACCTCGAATTCTCCTTTGTTCTAGACACTGTAGACAAGATACACACACATGTAAACAAGTATGAAAAGACACAAAATACTTTTTGATTTACCTTTATCTTGATTTTTGCTAGCACTAATAAAGACTCCTTGTTAACCCCTAAGAACTGTTTCTTAGCTCTGGCAGTAAAATTGTGTTTTGTTAGCTGTGTTAAGAACTGTTTATAAAGCACTAAGGAGGCCTTTTGGCAATGCTGATGACTGTTAATTCTGATTAGGGCTGTTTGTTAATCCTGATGAATTTGTTAACCCTGACTGTTTATTATCCATGATAAGGATATCTTGTTAGTCCGCATAAGCATTAATAGGGGATCAAGATGCTGAGCAGTGCATGAGCTGCAGTGGTCAGCGATCCATAGCTGACTGCTAGTGTCAGGGCCAGCGAACCAGAGCTGCCAAGACCCTTCTACACCTCCACGTGGTGATCCTGGATAACAGGCTGCAGCAGGCAGACTGGCTAAGGAAGTCGGACGTGTTGGACCGAAAGGTGCAAATATCGCAACCAAGCTGTAAACTACGACACAACGCATTCCGTTCTCTGGACTCCATTCTGCTACTTAAGCCATTTCAGGGTTTGGTAGTGGGAGATTGAGAACGAACAAAGAAGAAGAAGAAGAAAAGCATTAATAGGAATTATTATATCTGAATGACCAAATATCTGGATAATATTGTATGTAAAACCGTCTGGAGATGTCATCTTCAACTTTCCAACCCCGTTTCCATAAATCTCATAAGGATGATGCTGCTGTCCTGTTCAACAAGGAGGTCAATTCTACCATCCTTGATCTGATCAAAAACCATTTCCTACTTTTGAGTGCCTCTATGTCTTTAACAGCTCCCTGGGTAAACCGTCATTCTAAATGTTTCCTAAAATCTGCACAAACCCAACAACCCTGGCATACCCATTTCTTCAGCTCGCTCCTGTCTCACTCATCTTTCATCTGACTTCCTTGATAGCATCCTTCTAGCCTGTGATTGAGGATCTGCCCTCTTTTCCTTAAGGACACTAGCCATGCTATGACTACTTTCTCCTCCACTGTACTCTCTCTTGACCAAACTTACTGCATCTTCTTATTATAGCTCCATCCCTCAATCAGACTAACAGCTCTCCAGTTCTTCCTTAATAGAAGAATCAACCCCTCCATCGCCACATCTACCTTAATTAATCCGGCTGAACTCATCCTAACACATAACACTTTTGGGTTCACTGGTCAATTCTTCTCCCAGATCAGTGGGGCTGCTACTAGGCACCAAAATTGTCCTTAGCTATGCATGTCTGTTTATGAACCACTTTGAGTACCTTATTTGGTCACAATATCAGGGCTCCTTGCTCCTGATGTACTACTGATACAGCTTCATTGACTATGTTAACAACTTCCACCCTACTATCTGTTTTTCATCCCATGTCTCTCTCACATCAGTCAACTTTCTCGACATCGTTGTCTCCATCTGTCCACTGTCTTCTATAAACCCACTGAAATTGAAAACTTACTATAAACCCACCGATACTAAAAACTTGCTATAAACCCACTGACATTGAAAATTTACTTTAAATCCAGGCGACACTAAAAACTTGCTATAAACCCACCGACACTAAAAACTTATTATAAACCCACCGACACTGAAAACTATCTCCTCTGCGCTTCCTCTCACCCCAAATCTTGTTGGGACACACTTCCTTTCTTCCACCTACCATTCCTAAGTCATCTTTTCCAGGATGGCGAGGACCTCTAATAAAAGGCGCTGGATATGCTTGACTTCTGCAAACGTCTCTACTCTAAGACTGCCCTCACCCTCACCTTTGCCCACCAGAGTATTCTCCCTTTCTTCCACACTGATGCCTTTACTTTTTTTCATCGGCCTTCCTCTGAGCCTCTGGCCATGTAGTTGTCCTCAACTATCACTCACACAAGTTCTCTGTCTGTGATATCTTACTCCACCATCTCCCTATCCTTCACCCTGATCCTCCCATACTTAAGGTATTTCCAAATCCTCCTCTTGTAGCCAATCGACGTTATAAAAACCTGTGTGACCTGCTGGCCATAAGCTGTAGCAACACTAGATCTAAGGACCAAGTTCTATCTCTTCTATTCTTTCTTCTCTCTCTTCATTTGCCTTTTTATCCCTGTTTTCGGCTGCATGTGTTTGTACTATTTAGGTCGTATGTACACTTATCACAACCTAGTCATTTCCCATTTGGCCTCTAACAGGTCTATCTTGCCTGTTGGGCCACTCCTTTTTTTCTACTTTTCATACATTTCTGGCCAGTCTTGCCACTTTCAATTCCGCTAAACATGGCGGTCAGCCCTTAAATAATCATGAGCTAAGTATCTTTTGTATGTGTTCAATGTTACGTTCATAATTTGTAAGTTTAAAAAAAATGTGTTTTGTCCCTTATTCCTGATGGTCTTTTGTTCATAATGAAGGTTTAATTATTTAGGTTTATTTCTTTTTATTTAATCCTAAGTACCACTGCAGCTTTGCCTTATCATTAATGTGAAATCATTGTGAAATCATTTTTATTAACAGTCCGTGCTTAATGCAATATGATGGTAGATGACGTCACTAGTATTCGTCATGCACTCTAATGTAAGGAGATTATATTTGTAGTAAGACATACAAATATTTACTAATTAAGATGATCTAATGGCTGCTATCTCTGATTGTTTCAGCCACCTTGAAGAATTCTGTGAATTCTTTTGTCAGCTTGTGTTTGGTCTTTTTTCTCCAACTGGTACACCATTACCTGGCTCATCTCCGCCCAGCCTTTCCCCTTTGGCAGCAAAGAATCTTGTGAGACTTAATACTATAGATTATTTCCAGGTATGTCAATAAATCTGGCTTGCAAATTATACATTGTCTTTTACCGATATACAAAGCTAGCGTAAAATGCAACATCTATTTTCAGTTATTAAATAAACAACTGTAGAAAAAAACAACCTAGATCTTGTCGAGGATTGATCCCATGTCTTCAGAGTAGGAGCCTAGCATCCTTTCTACTCGGACATCTGCTCTTGATTTTTCGTAGTTTTGATTCTGTTATATTTGATCTTTTATTTCATTTTTCTTCATTTTCACATTCTCTTACAAGCAATATTTTTTTCTTCTTCCTTGCATTTATTTCATAATTGGCATTGTTATGTCTTTTTTTTTTCCTATGATTTCCATTCTTCTTTGTACTTTCTCTACCAGCATACTTTTACAATGATTTTTAAAATTTTTGTTTCCATTATCTCTTTTTCTTAATTGTGTTGTCTGTTGCTATTACTTTTTTTCATGTTACTAACTTGTATTTTACATGTTTTTTTTCTGTATTTTTGCCTGAGGGTTTCTTCTATTTTGTTATTGTTTTTTTACCAGCATCTTAGCAACCAATATCCCACACAGAATATCAACAGTAACAAACAGACAGCAATGAAGAAGGAATCTGGAGGGTTGCATGGAGGGGAGAGCATGGACACAGTGGATGACCAGGAGATGGCAGTCAAGGTGGCAGTCGTTGACCCACTCGTGAAAGTCAAATCAGAATCACTTAAAACATTGTAAGTGCATGCTGGGAAATTTGTGTGGACAATATATGGAACAGTGGTTATTGTAAAATAAGTTATAACTCAGATAAAGGAAGAACAAATCATTACATCTAATAGTTAACAAAAATATGCATCTGTCATGATAATTGTATCAATACTACTATTGACTCTGAGGTCAGCAACATAATTGTTGCCTTTGAGAGGCTGCGCAACAGCATTTGTAATAGGAGGGGTCTTAGCCTTGACACTAAACTTGAAGTCTATCGAGCTGTGGTGCTCACCACCCTTATGTATGTCAGTAGGGCATGGACTATGTAAAGTAGGGCATGGACTATGTACAGTAGGGCATGGACTATGTAAAGTAGGGCATGGACTATGTACAGTAGGGCATGGACTATGTACAGTAGGGCATGGACTATGTAAAGTAGGGCATGGACTATGTAAAGTAGGGCACGGACTATGTACAGTAGGGCATGGACTATGTACAGTAGGGCATGGACTATGTACAGTAGGGCATGGATTATGTACAGTAGGGCATGAACTATATACAGTAGGGCATGAACTATATACAGTAGGGCATGGACTATGTACAGTAGGCATGCTAGAAAAATAAACCACTTTCATACAAGCTGCCTTCGTAGATTGTTGAGAATACAATGGTAAGATGGAGTACCAGACATCAAGATCCCCACGAAGGCCAAAATACAGAGCATCCACACACTGTTGCAGAAGACCAAGATTAGGTGGGTCGTGCGCATGCCATACAACTGCATCCCCAAACATCTAATGTATGTTTAGCTGAAAGAGGATCTGGGTCGGTGGGCAAAAGAAGCGTTTCAAAGACTTCCTCAAAATGTCTCTGACACTAGAATATATATATGCACCAAGAGAGTAAGAGTGAAAGTTTCATGACAAACTAGAATATACGAGGTAGCTTCAGAAAGTTCCAGGAATTAGTTGATTGTATAGAAATAAGTTACAACTGAAATACACTACATTTCCTTCAAAGTAGTTCCCTTCTACATACTTTTGCCAACCTGCATACAGCTGCTGGAAACATTCGTGGAACTCATTCTTTGACACCTCTCAGCTGTCTTGTTGCATTGTTGATAATATCCTCAGCATCCTTGAATCACTGTCCTTTCAGTGCCGATTTCTAGCGAGGCGACAAGAAAAAATCAGCCGGTGCCAGGTCGGGAGAATATAGAATATGTTCCAAGGTAATCACATTGTGCTCTGCGAGGTACTGTTTCACCAGTAGGGATCGATTTGCTGGCACATTGTCATGCAGCATAATCCAACTGTTTGTTTTCCATTTTTCTGGTCATTTTCTTCTGATTCCATCTCTTAGACGATAGAGGATATCAACGTACATTTCCTTGTTAACCTTCAGGAATGAAATCATGGTAGACAATATCCTGGGAATCAACAAAAAAACTTCCAACATAACTTTTCCTTTGCTTTTGTCCAAACGAAATTTCTGTGTCTGGGAAGGTGTCGGAGATTTTCATTCAGAGGACTGGCGTTTTGTCTAAGGATCGTACAAAAAACACCAGGTTTCATCTCCTGTGATTATGTTGAGAAAATTGCTATCTTGATCAACCATTGTGATTAGGTCTCCTGCCAGGGTCAATCTCATTTCTTTCTGTTCAGGAGATAACATTTTGGGAACCATGTGTTGACAAACACGGTGCATGTGCAGTTCATTGTAGAGAATATTGTGTCAATTTCCAACTGATATTCTAACTTTGAGGCTATTTTCGGGATACTACATCTTTTGTCAGCACACACAACGTTTCGAACATGCTCAATGTTTTTATTGTTGATCGAGGTTGACGATTGTACACTACGTGCATCATCATCGTCGACACTAACACGATCTTCACGGAAACGCCTGTACCACTCAAATACTTGCAATTTTTTCATTGCGGTATCACCATATGGTTTATTAGGCAATGTTTGTGTCTCTGAGGGTGACTTCTCAAGCAAAACACAGAATTTGACATTTGTACGTTGTTCAATCAAGGACATTTTCAGCCCCGACGATGCAACGCATACAACACACAAACAAAATTCTGTAATTTCTGTTTGAGAGTAAATGTGCCATGTCATTTCATCAACTTATAAATATATATTCTCCATAATATCATCTTTCATTCAAAACACGATTCGACCATTCCAGGAACTTTTTGAAGCTACCTCGTATAAATACACCTATAAGTTGCAAGAGAGTAGGAGTGAAAGTTTGATGACAATATAGATTATAAATGTATCATTACAGAAGAGTAGAAGTGTAAAGAGACAGAAATATACGAGAACCACTGAGGTAGGAGTGTGATAGAAGGCTGTGTGCTCAAGTGAAATAAAGAATCATTGTTGTTCATCCATAAGTGGATTTTGGTCTCACTTTGTGCATTGTCCAGTTTGAGTAAGCCAAAATTTACCTTGCAGGAGGGGGAGGAAAACTGTCTGGTCAGGCCCAACATACTGATCAGACATGTTAGTCAGAGTCAGGCAAAATATACTGGCCAAGACCCTCAGCTTCACTTCCTTGCAGTCCTCCGTAGAAACAGGCTGTTTTCATGGCAGCCTGGCTAACAAGGTGACACAGATGAGGCCAAGCATAGCACAACAGCCTGGAGGACCCCAGTCCACCGTCATCAGCACGCTCGGGATGTGAGGAAAGCTACAACAACCCGCCACTTAACGTCCTTTTTAGGGCACACAAAAGAGTAATCCTACTCATTGTGGGCATTCAACAACAACCTTGCAGGAGACATAAATAGAAAAGTAATAGAGAAATCCATTCGGTCCACGGGACTAGGTTCAGAAGACCATAGAATACCAGCGGGCACCTGCAATGAAGCTGACAGTGATCGTGAAGAAGGAGAGCCTATGCTTTCACAATAAGGAATCTGTATACTGACCAGACAGTCTCAATTCTGAAATCCGCGTGGCAAGAGAATCATAGGATACTAAAACAGACATGGAGAAGAAAGCTCTAGACAATCTTAA
Organism: Ariolimax columbianus; assembly: GCA_036924085.1. Classification (NCBI taxonomy): domain Eukaryota; kingdom Metazoa; phylum Mollusca; class Gastropoda; order Stylommatophora; family Arionidae; genus Ariolimax; species Ariolimax columbianus. The sequence continues at coordinate 14,756,170 of JAVGWX010000017.1, read as the reverse complement.
ATTGAACGAGGTAGATGGGGTTGAGAGCATGAAAGGCTTCCTCAGGATATAAGGACTTGATTGAAAACATATGCTCCACAGGGAGCTGAAGATGTTTTGATTACTGAGATTACATGTCCCGAGTGGTGTGCCGGTGTCTCTGTGTATGATACAGACGAGAATAGCACCACTGCCCCACAGATATCATGTCGTAAGAGGCGACTAACTGTGTGACATGGCATAACACCAACCATGGCTAGATGTTGTTTAGAGCAGCATAGATGGTGCCTAACAGATTCCAGGTCTACTTTGCTCTAGTGCTTGAGTCTGTTAAGATGGAGTCGCACATCGGTTAACCACCCTCCGCGGCACTTGTCCCAATACAGCAGAGTAATAAGCTGCCTAGCCAGCTAAGCAATAAATCCTCATCCCGGCTACATCCAGCTCATGCCAGAGTTGGGACCTGAATAGGGGCATCCGCCCCTGTAGAAGTACATGTCGACTAAGACTAAGATATGTTTAATATCTTTATACTATCAGACAGAGAGCACCAGTCTAGGGGATTATGTGCTAGATTGTATATCATGTTTTGTTCACAGGTCTTTGTGTCAAGAGTTACATGGCCTTCTGCGGGTGTTGTGGTCAGGCAAATGGGCTCAGGTCAGCCCTCATGGGTTTTTGCATGCTGTGTGGAAAGCGATACCTATGTTCAAGGGTCACTCACAGCATGATGCTCAGGAATTCTTATGGTACGTTCCTGCCAACCATTTTCATGAAACAAGTTCAATAAGATTGTGATTTAGAACGGAGTATATTTGATATATGTTTGTTTTCTTTTACAAGGATTCTCACCAATCAGTCATCAATCTGCATATTTGATTAGCTCTTTTTGGGGAGTGTATAATAGAACCACTGCCATATTATACGAGGTGTGTTAAAATAGTATCTGACCTTTGGGCCAGAAAAATACAATAACCCACCTGAAGGTTTATACCATAATCCCCTTTAAAGTACTGGGAATGGCATTTGAGGGAGGCCTCTTTGGGAATGGCATTTTGAGGGAGGTCTCTTTGGGAATGGCATTTGAGGGAGGCCTCTTTGGGAATGGCATTTGAGGGAGGCATCTTTGGGAATGGCATTTGAGGGAGGCCTCTTTAGGAATGGCATTTGAGGGAGTCCTCTTTCGGAATAGAGTATAGCTCATTGTTGTATTTCACATAATGTCTTCTTGTGACCGAAATCAGGTCTCTTTCAACTGCATTTTCATCTTGGGGAACAGTACAAAAACACAAGGAGCCATGTCGGTATAGTTGTAAGCCTGACAAACCAGAAGAATGTTGTGTTTGGCCACCGTGATGCTGTGTGGCTCAAACTACCAGACCTGTGGACAACGGGAACTTGGCAGCTCCATCGTGACAACTCGCCCGCCCTTTCTTCACATCTGATTCAGACTTTCTTGACCAAACACAACATTCTTCTGGTTCGTCAATCTCGCTATCCTCCCAACGTGGCTCCTTGCTATTTTTGGCATTTTCCCAAGCTGAAAACTCTGCCGAAAGGGATCCAGTTCGAGTCACAAGAAGTCATGCAGAATGTGATGACCCAGCTATACTCCATTCCCAAAAAGACCTTCCTGAAATGCTTTCCACAATGGCGGGACCACTAGGAGAAGTCAGTATCATCCCACGGACAGTACTTGGAAGGGGATTAGGGGATGGCATAGGCTAGTGGTTAAGTGACACGGCTCATAACCAAAAGGTGCTGGATTCAATCCCCATCACAGCACCGGCTGTTACCCCAGGGAAGCAAACCCTTAAAAAATGCAGGAGGAAGCACACCCTTATATAAAATGCATGCTGAAGTCAGATGCACTGCACCGACAGGCGCAAAATAAAAACCACAGTGCAACGCACACCGCCCTGGAGATTAGAGAAATAAGGCGAACGTTAAAAAAAACAAAACCTTCAGGTCAGTAATTGTATTTTTCTGTCCAAAGGTCAGATAATTTTTTAACACACCTCGTATTTGTCATAAAGGGATCAAAGGAAGATGATTAATACATTGAGCTAGCTGCTTGCAACAGGGTCAGCGAATCACAGCTGACCAAGACCCTATTAGACCTCCAAGTGAGTACCTGTAAACAGTCTGTGCCAGTAAAGTTTGGCTCAGAGAATAGGGATCACAGAGGGAAGGAAAACTCGATCCTAAAAATTGCAGTACTGAAATTGGATGTGGGGCCAAAAAGCGAAAATATCGCAGCCTCTCTGTAAACTACGTCACAGCATCCTATTTAGAATGAACGCCAGAAAGAAAGTGCCTCACTGCAAGGAAATCTGTCAAAAGATTTGGCTAGCTGAACCTATTTTGACAATTTGTTAGCCTCAGAGTTTCCCCATTTCATCTACTATATTGTTTTAAATAGCATGACTATATTGGCCTAATGCTTATAATTTCTCTTGGAACATAGAACTACAATAGATGTCCTTCATCAATTTCTATTATTAAGCCATCTTGAGCCCATAGGACTCTTCTTCTGCCATTCTTCACCAGGTATTAATCTGGCACCACTTTCTTCTCTTGCTTTGTAGGTTCCATGTTAATGCATGTCTTGTTATATTTGTAGGTTTCTTTCTTAGGGTGTTGCTTTAAATCAATCAATCAATCAAAACACTTCAGCTCCCTGTAGTGCATAGGTCTTCAGTAAATACACACCAAGTCCTGTTCTGTGCCATCCTTTCTCAGTCAATGTCTTCCCTGTTTCCTATTTTGTGTCACAGTCTCTCTCTTCCATGTATGTTTGGTCTACCTCTTGCCCTGGGGATTCCACAACAGAGACTGTCTTGTAATTTTTTATTTTTTTGCGTTAGCCTTATTTCTCTATTCCCCAAGGCGGGTGTGTGTTGCACTGCGGTTTTTATTTTTGTGCCTGTCGGCCCAGTGCATCCGACTTCAGCATTCATTTTACGTAAGGGTCTGCTTCCTCCTGCATTTTCTTAGGGTTTGATTCCCCTGGGTAACAGCCGGTGCTGTGATGGGGATCGAACTCAGCACCTTCGGCTTGTGAGCCACGCCATCCCCAAGTCTTGTAATGTTATCAGCAGGTCTCCTTAATGTGTGTCCTATCTAGGGCTAGCGCCTTCTCCTCACGTCAAGTGCCACTGATATCTGTCTGGTTCTTTCCCATAGTTTTACATCAAGGGTTTTATCATACCATTTCAATCACTCTGTTCTACCTAAGCGCCCATTGATTCACTCTATTCTACATAGGCACCTATTGATTCACTGTATTCTACATAGGCACCCATTGATTCACTCTATTCTACATAGGCACCTATTGATTCACTCTATTCTACATAGGCACCTATTGATTCACTCTGTTCTACCTAAGCACCCATTGATTCACTCTATTCTACATAGGCACCTATTGATTCACTCTATTCTACATAGGCACCCATTGATTCACTCTATTCTACATAGGCACCTATTGATTCACTCTATTCTACATAGGCACCTATTGATTCACTCTATTCTACATAGGCACCTATTCATTTACTCAATTCGACGCAGGAGCCCATTGATGAAAGCCTGAACCTTTCTCATAGTTTACATTATTCCCCATGTTACAGAGCCATACAATAAAATGAACTTTACATTGAAGTTGAAGATTTGTATTTTTGTTATTTTAAATAGCACACCAAAATGAAATATGGAAAAATACATGAAAAATGGCCAGACATCATAAAAACATGATCCTGGTATTGTGCTCTGCTTATAAGCCGTGTACATTCGTCTATCCATATACTGACACTATCTGACCATAATTGCAGTGAACTGTTAGATAAAGTATCTCAAGAGATTGAAAGTCTACCTCAGTGTAAAGGAATGGAGAATATTGTGGATCAGAGTTTTCGTGGAGAGTTAGTTAGTCAGGTATGTGCACCTATACCATTTAAAAATTATGTTTTTGCTCTTGTTCATGTGGCAACTTGTGGTGTTGTGTATCTGTACTTTTAATTACTGAAGTTGCTCATTGTGCCAATTTAAAATGCAACTTGTGTATCCATTTTAATTGTTATATATAAAATATAAAACCATTCAGATTAACTATAGAACACCAAATTAAGTCTTAACAGGAAATATCTGCGGCCAAACGACAACCCAAACTACTTGGGAGTCACATTTGATCGGCGCATGACATGGAAAAGTCAGATTGAGAGAAACCGAATGAGAGCCAGACAAAGAATGGCAATCATGAGGAAACTTGCTGGCACAAGCTGGGGAACAGACGAAAGAATACTAAAGAAACTGTACACTGGAAGAGTGAGACCAGTTCTCGAGTATGGCATTGCGGCATGGACAACAGCAGCAAAGGCGAACTTCGATAAAATTAGCAAACTTCAAAACCAAGCCATGAGAGTTATAACAGGAGGCATGAAGTCAACGCCAATTGTAGAACTCGAAAAGATTACAAAACTGCAATCCATGACCGACAGAAGAGACTGCAGAGCCCAGCAGCAAGCAGAGAAACTCAGAAGACTGACTGACCATCCAATGCATCAGAGACTAACAAATTTTGGAAATGGGAAACTAAAGCGGAGAAACTTTGCAGAAATAGCCAAAGCAAAGATGTACGAGGACCCTATGAACGCACTAACAACACCAAAGCCCATCCCTACTGTACGAAAACCTACCTGGAGGCAGCATATATTTCCAGAGGTGGTAGAAAATATACCAGGTATTGAAAACAAAAACAGCCAGACTGAAAAAGAAAGAAGAGGGACATAACGGAAAACAGACTAAAGATACCACCTATTCAATAAACTGAAGATAGGTGGCACTGACGAATGCACTTGTGGTACAGGGAAAATGACCGCTGAACATCTGCTGCAAAACTGCCCGACATACGAGGACCAGAGAAAACACATGTGGCCATCACCTATGGCAACACTAGACAAGCTCTATGGCAGTGTCAACAGCCACAGGATGACAACTGCTTTCCTCGAACAAATATAGGTTGACGTCTGACAGTGTACGAAGAAGAAGAAGATTAACTATAATTGAATGAATTTGAAAATAAAGACTGATAAAAATGAATTTCAAAGACAAATTGCACAGAGAACACACAGAATCTGATACATATTTCTCCTTGAGATCAAGTTGCAATATTCAGGCTGTACTGCAGGCAGAAAAATCATCTGTTCAACAAATACACAAATTTTGTACACAGGCATGTCCATGTGGGGAAGAAAAATAAATGGGGGAGCATATTCTCCAGGTCTGCTGGCTCCATGAAAGGAGCAAAGTGACAACATGGTCCTTCCCAAACCAATTACAGGATAGACTATGGCGATGAGTGAAGTCTGAGAAGAACTCTAGGCGTATGAGGGAAATAGATGCGATTATTTGAGCGTGAGCGTGAATGATGACGTTCGTATTTTATTTCCTAATGGTGAGTTCATGGGGGGCTGCGTGGCTTAGGGGTGAAACTCGCTCAGTTTTCACAATCCCAACGCACTGGGCTCAATTTCCACCGTGTCCAGTTTGGCAGACACTGGGTTTTTTCTGTGGTGGCTGTAAGAAGGGACATTCTGTAAAGGACATTCTACTTACTTACGTTAATGGTGTGTTCACTTTATCAAAGTAACAGTGGAACTATGAGAAGACCGCACCAAACATAATAAATACAGTTTTTTTTCTTTAAAAATAAAAAACCTCTGACTTTATCACTCCCTTTCTACCCATGTTGGGATACAGAGGTCCCATTTTGAATATACTTGCAATCAAGTGTGCGGACAAACAGGCAACTGGCATGTTGTGTTTTTTAAATGTCACAGAAGTTTATAAATCCCTTGATTCTTATTTCCCGCTGTGTGAATCCCAGGAACTCATATTGGGGAGAACAGAATAGAACCATTACACCGTACTATCAATTATATTTCAAATCCCTTCAACAGAAAAATAACACTATCATTCGCTACTGGAAAATACACAAGCAATTTCAGAGCGGAGGCAGAGGTACTGAGGGCGGCAGTGGAAGAAATGGTGGCAGGTAAAAGGAATGAAAGCCACATAGTCCTGCTTACAGATGCTCTGGCCGTAGTCACAGCACTAAAAAGCCAGAAAAATACTGAACTTAATGATTTAAGAGCAGTACTCTGTCAACTATGCCAGCAGGCCGCACCAAAAAGGGTAGTGGTGCAGTGGGTTCCATCTCACTGCAACATCCAAGGCAATGAGGAGGCAGACAGACTGGCAAAAGAAGGTGCAAAACTACCACAACCAGATACTAGTATGACATACGAAGAGTCAAAACGGCTTATTAGAGCTAGATACATGACCAAATGGGAAACCGAACATACTGGCTACACCAAAAAACGATGCCTATTACCAGTTGAACAGAAGAGAGCAGGTCGTGGTCTTCAGACTTCGCACTGGCCACAATAGACTGAGGTACCACCTATTCAACAAATTGAAGATAGGTGGCACCGACGAATGCTCGTGTGGTACCGGGAAAATGACCGCTGAGCATTTGCTGCAAAACTGCCCGACATACGAGGATCAGAGAAAGCAGATGTGGCCATCACCAGTGGCAACACTAGACAAGCTCAATGGCAGTGTCGACAGCCTCAGGATGACCTGTGCTTTTTTCGAAAAAATAAAGGTTGATGTCTGACTGCGTACGAAGAAGAAGAAGAAGTCTGCCAGATCTCTGCATATCTCTCTCTCTCACACACATTCTGATGTATCTCTAATAAATTTGAGTTAGTTTTTTTTTTGATTGGCATGAATTTTCATACTACATATTTTCAAGAGAGTTTTTTTTTTCTCCATGATTCTCCTGAAACAGTTTTGAATTTGTTCCCAATTTCCTTATGGTCATCTTCTGCCGTTATGAGATTATGGATGTAGTGACCTGATTCTTGTAACCCTGTTTCTATAACTGATCTTTTCATGCTTATCTAAATAGAGGAAACTCCATGTCATGTCAAAGTCCATCATTGAAACTGATAAATGGAGAAGAGTATCCAGAAGGAGGGGAAATAGTGGGCAATTGGCATTTTCTTTTCATAAGCCAGATGGACTGCTGGTTCCAAGTCAAACCTTTGACTGTAGTACAGAGGTTTTTAAAGATTGGCCTGTGCATAAATCACTGCGGCTCCTCTCTATACTATATACAAGCAATTGTACCCACAAAATATATATCATAATATTGAGCCCAACACTTTTCCCAAGCCACCACGACGCCCTTAGTCGAGGGCTGCGACGCCCACAGTTTGAAAACCTCTCCATTTTATATTTCATGACTTTAGATGAGGCATTCAGAGATGCTATAGTTTGTCAACCTTTTGATATTTCTTTTCTTCATATAATGTTTGTCTTTCTTCTGTCTGTTAGTCTTCAAGCATTGTTTTCAACAGAGTATTTTATTGTTATATCTGTACAATATTTGTGCATGCCTATATTATTCATCTGTGTTCTGCTTTATCTATTCAGTCTAATGTTTCCAGAGTTTCTTCTATTAAAAATTGTTGTTGTATATGATTGTTTCTGCTTCAATGAAATATATACATTTATGTTCTGTTACTAATCATAGTTTATTTATCTACATTGTTGGCTCTGTACTGCTTGTTTAGTTTTTGCATGTTTAATAATTCATGATGACATTGCATATTTCTTGGTTTTATAGGTCACATATGATTATGAAGAAGAGCTATGAAAAATGAAGAGAGTATAACATAAATCTGTATACATGCTTTACCGATTACACCAAGGCCTTCGATTGCGAAAAACATCAGAACATTTAATCCATCTAATCAAATAATTTTATCAGAAACAACAAGCTGCTGTCAGAGTATCTGGTGAAACATTAGATTGGTTTGAAGTACAAATGAGAGTAAGGCAGGGATATATCCTCTCCCCATACTTATTTAACATTTAGATAGTGCATAATGAGGACCGTTAGAGAATAAGAATATAGAAAGTTACATTACAATCGGCTATCTTCCTCAAGGAAGAGAATTGAGTCCCTTGAGTCGAAATGTTATAGAACGATTCTCAGAATACCATGGACTGAAAAAAAAAGGATGCAGACATTTGGTAATAGTTGAGCATAGAGGAGAACTGATTCATAAATTCCTTCATGAACAGAAAATGTAAATACTTTGGCCACATCAAAAGACACAACGGTCTTGAGAGAACGGTAATAGAAGGTATGGTACTGGGCAAGTGAGACAGGCCGAGAAGGCAATGTCACCAAAATGTCAAGGAATGCTTGGGCATGACAAGCAGGCTAGAGATTTGGCAAGAGATTGAGTTTCTTTCAGATGGGCTGTGATGGGAGTGACGTTCTGCAAAATTTATTTCTTCAATTTAAATATTATTCATTCTTTGAAAATTATATCCTTCAGTCATTGATCTGCTTCAACTTTATTATTGTTGATTCTATTTGACACAGGTGACATGTTCCACGTGCAGCAACATATCTTCTACACATGAACCTTTCTTGGACCTGTCCCTAGAGTTTCCTCGCAGCTTCCAGTACACAAATAGCCAGGTTAAACGTGACATGTGTCATCTCACAGGTTAGACACTTATATCAGCTCTAATATATGGGTCCTTGTAATGTTGGTTTGGCTTTCCGAGAGGAAGTGTGAGGTGATTCCTAGATAATTTGGGACATTTTATTTCTTACACTCAATTATTAATAAATAGAGGTATGGGGGATGAATGGAGGCCGCGTGGCCTAGGGGTGAAATGTCCATTTCACAATCCCAATGCACCCAGTTCGAATCATGCTCGTGTCCAGTTTGGCAGACATGTGTTTTTTTTTCGCTATCCATGTACAGAAAGTAATGGTAACCTACCATACTGCACACTTTGCTAAGAAACTTGTAACAGCCAAATTGGTTGGCAGATGAAAGAAGTGACGTTTTGCAAAGGACAGGCTACTTACTTTTTATGGGTCATTAAACACACAAAAATTAAGATCAGTTTCGAGAAACTTACTAGAGTCAAATTTGTGAGATGTTTGTCCAAGGCAAGTGCTGCAACTCTGTATGTCGGATAGTTAAAATAAAAAACAATCATTAATATTAAACAAATTGAGCTAAAACTGTGATCCAAAGATGTAAAAATACATAATAAAACTATCCATGACATGAAGTATTCATAATACAAACATATATTAGTATGAAGTGTTAAAAGGCATTGGAGAAATGTCATGTAAGTTATTTAATTTTTAATCACCATGTGTGTAGACATTTTTCTGTTATCTCATTGATAGCTTTTCCACATTCACTTTGTTCTGTGTTTCAGTCAAAGTCTAAATGGAACTTGTATTGAATATCCAAATGCAATCTAGATGCGTGATCAGTGGATTGATCAAATAATAACAAATTTCGCTGCTCTTGAAGTCCAAATGGCATCGCACAAAAAAAGCATAACTTTAATATATTCAGCACACGTGTATATATGGATTGATTGTTGGAAACTACATTAAATGGAAGCTGCCCATGTACTGGTTATTCCAACATAGTAAACTTAATTTTTTAAACTCGAAGCATCGTAGCTAAGCAGCAGAGCGAAATACACATGCTAGAAGTGGATTTTGGTTTAATTGAATTTTAACTTATGCTTTGTGCACCATCAATCCCAATGAATGGTACTGTGGGATCAAGACGCTGAGCAGCGCATAAACTGCAGCGGTCAGCTACCAATAGCTGACTGCTAGCGTCAGGGTCAGCTAACCAGAGCTGCCAAGACCCTTCTACACCTCCATGCGGTGATCCTGGATAACAAGCTGCAACAGAGCAGACTGGCTAAGTAGAAGGGATCGAAGAGGGAGGGCTACCTGCAAAGCTTTTTTCGGGGCTTGGTAACGGGAGATTGAGAATGAAGAAGAAGAAGAATGGTACGGTAAAGAGTTAAGAATACCTGCTTTGATACAATTGAAAGTCAGTTCTTAATTGAATTGAAAATACTTATATTTTAGATGTCCTTGATGGTCTGTCTGTGTAAAATTTGTGTGTATTGTCCCGGATCTTGAGGCCCCTTACTGTGTAACAAAGATAGAACCAATGCACCCTATTATGTAAATTGTAAAAGGTAACTAAGTAGGTGTTGTGTATTGGAATGACAACCTCATAATGTATAACAAAGTACCACAGAAACGAGTTTTGTAAGAGCACACACATGCTCGACGCAGCCTTCATCTAAGGAGGTGTACTGTAAAGATGTGGGGAGAATGCTATTCTTGGTTATACACATTTAGTTTTTGATCATTTTTTAAGTTGTATATCATCTGTCCATCTCTGCGACATTGACCTGCAACCTTGTGATATTTTCTTATGCTTTCTTTGCGAGATCTTTATTTTTCTACTTATTTCCCCTTTGTGTAAAATGGTAGTTTTTCTGTGTGACAAGGGCTGGTTCATCGTGTCATTATGAGTTTGAAAACTTTTAAAAATATTTGAATAACTAAGCTTCTATTCTATCATAGTAGCTTAACACTGTGAGATAGGCTTGCCACTACTTATGTCAATTTTCAGTGGTGCATGTACAATGGCCAGTTAAATACAATTGACTTATTTACTTTCCCCCGCTGCACAATTTGTTGAAGCATAAGTCCAACACTGCTTTTCGTTTGCTTTTAAAGTAAGACTCCAGTCATTTGCAGTGCAATTTTATGGCAATAGTTTTTACGGGATGAAATTGCCAGTGCCGTGAACAACCTTCCGTAGTCACCTCTTATGGCATACAAGGAATGAAACATTTGTCCTATTCTGTTTTGCCCTTAGAACCAGTTATTTATTGTGACAGTTGTAAATATAACATGTTACATCATTTTGATTCGCATCAAACTATAAATGGTAATAACTTTTTGTATAAAAATGGTGGTCTCACCATTCTTTCTTGAAGAGGCTCATGTGTACTCCACACCAAAAACATATCTTACTGATAAGCCATTATTTATTAATCAGATCAGTAGCTTTCCTCAACCACAGATGACAAGTATAAATCTATATTTTCACAAATATTATAGGAACCGAAAGCATATCCAATGCTGTTATCCCTCAGTGATCAGACATTTTATTCATGTTAAGTTAGTCGTTTCAGTGCAGTATTTTACATTTAAAAAAATTATTATTGGATTGTCAGGCATTCCACCAAAGTGGTAGATAATTAATATTATAAACATGATAGGCCATTTTATTTTCACAAATGGTGTCGTTTTTTTCTCTCACACATGTTGGCCCATTTAATTTCACCACCAGGGAAGATACATTCTGATGATCTTGGTGGTGTTATAAAATTGTTGTTGTGAATATTAAGTGTATATAATTTTCTTGTGGAAACATAATCTCAGTACTTTTGTTGGAATATTATTTGTCCTTAGTTCTTTCAGTAGTGACAGTACAAGAAATTATCAGAAGTGGAAACACTTATAGTATATATTGACAGGCAGAGAATTAAATGGTTTGGACATATGACAAGAATGCCTCAAAACCATCGGGCCTATATATGAAGACAATAGGTCTTCAGAGCAACAACAATATCAAGAAAAAAGATTGAATGTGCTAAATGAACACTACTAGTGACCACACTAATGGCACACAAAAGATTGCACACCCCCACCATGTTGAGCGATGTACTTGGACAGATAAAATAATGAGCAATGAAGTTAATATTTATTGTCAATTTTAATAATACTACAGACATACCTTGATTTTTCGATAGATTAGGTACCAAAGTCGGTGAAAGTTACAGCGTATCATTTATTTAGCTTACAGATGTATTATCGCCAATACATGTAAATAGCTGTATAAAATTATGCCATGGAAAACCGAAATAAACTATTATATAAATACAGTCATAAACAATGTGTATATTAAATCTAAGGACTTTCCGAATTATAAATGAGCATAGGTTTTAGCTTTAGTTGCAAGCTGCATTAGTTCCCACCAGCAGAGTCTATCTTTGACAGCTTTAAATCCTGGCATTGATTTTTTCTCTTCGGCAAAAACAGTTTTGGATGAAATCTTGTTCCAAGAGAGACCCGTCTCATTTATATTGAAGATCTACTGCTTTATGTAGCCAACACTACCTATCATTTTTAAGCTCTTCTGACAAGACTTCTACAGCACTACTATCTTCTTGTCCCTGTTTTCTATGTTATGTAAGTGTGACTTTTTTGTCACACCAGCCCCTGCTAGCTCCAAATGTCTCTCATTTTTCTACCTTCATTTTATTAAATAAAGTTTTTCCTTTTGCCCTGGATTAACTGAGAGGAATGTTGTTGTCGATTTGATCTTCAATCTACATCTTTAACACTTTCTCCATCTCACCAATTAAATTGTGCTTCCTTCAAATAAGTTTGGTATGCAACGTTTTTAATGTCCTCTAACACTTTAACTTTTGCTCTTTACAATTGTGCTAACTGTAGTGTGATGAGGTACATCTAGCTTGTGGTTTATTTCAGCATTTGAGATGTCTTAAGCTTTTTTTGCAAATTGAGAAACTAATCAGTTCTTATAAATTTGTCACTACTCTTTTGATTAATAATGAAAAAACTTGTACAGTAACTTTGTGTAATCACAACAATAATGTAGTATGAATTGTTTGGTTATTTTAATCCCTCATAAATAACTAGCATTAATATGTTTAAATATAACCATATAAAATATCCAATGTGGACAAATGATAAAACGGTGCACTCCGAGTGACATCTTTAGAAAGAGTGGAGTGGCGTGTGGTGATGATGAAATAGCAAAAAAAGGAACAAACCTTGGACAAGTGTTTATAATTTATAATGACCAAAAGTCGAAGCTATGAAAGTTGATGTATGTCTGTATATCCAATGGCAGTAGAATATTGATTCTCCTTCTCTATCAACATTGGCCAACATTATTGCTTTCAGAAATGCTGTCAACATTCACAGATGTTGAAGATTTAGAACCAAGGTCATATATATGTGAGAAATGTAACAGTAAGTATCTGTGTCATCTACATAGGGTGTCCTCATCTTTCATTGATCCATTCTCTCTTTTCACCATATATCCGATTGTCTTACTTAAACGATGCATTCCAAATTATATGCATATTGACAATCTTGTTTTTTTTCTATATTAATACATATACATTTGCTTGGGTTATTTTAATAGTGTTTTACAAATTTATTAGCAATAGAAAAATGATGCAATTATACACAAAAGAAGATACTGAGCAGTGCATGAGCTGCAGTGGTCAGCAATCCATAGCTGACTGCTAGCATTAGGGCCAGCGAACCAGAGCTGCCAAGACCCTTCTACACTTCCACGCGGTGATCTTGGATAATAGGCTGCAGCAGGACAGGCTGGCTAAGGAGAAGGGATTGAAGAGGGAATGCTAACCCGGTACTCAAAAAATGCTTGCTGAAGTCTGATGTTTTGCACCGAAAGGTGCAAATATCGCAGTCAAGCTGTAAACTACGACACAACGCATTCCGTTCTCTGAACTACATTCTGCTACTTAGGCCGATCTCAGGGTTTAGTAGCGGGAGATTGAGAATGAACCAAGTCAAGTCATACACAAAATATTCATAACTAATTACTTAGCAGAAAGAGTTGGGTGTGAAAAGAGAATTACTGACCAAGATCAGGTTTAGACAGCTACGTAATTTTGGCTATATACCAAGACATACCTCCTTGTTGAAAACCATACTATAGGGTAGGGTGGAAGGCAGTTGTTCAAGAGGAAGATAATGTTATAAGTAGGTGGATAACATCAGGAGATGGACTGGAAAAAGCCTGACAGATTGCACAATCACGGTATGAGAAAGAGTATACAGGAGATCCATTGCAGCCGACCTTTGATGTATAGTTGGCACTCAAACTGAACTTAACCCAACAGACTAAATTGAAATTGCACCCTGAAATTTAAAACTCTCCCTTGGGTAGAAATTTACTGCCTGGATGAAAATTCCTCACTGGTTGAGGACCCCTGGTGTGCAGACATTATGCATGTGGGTACATTAGCCATTCATTTTTGTGTAGACTAACAGTACAGTAATAGTTGGTTAACTGTGGCACACATCTAGCATCAGCTGGTGTATTTTTTAAATGTGATGTGCTGTATTGTTATTCATCATCAACATCGCTGCACTCTGGACAGACCCATATGTGTTCACTATCTGTTAGTGATGGACATGTAAACTGATGGTTCCTGTATCTAACTGATGATATACACTGATGCTCTTTCATCTCAGACTTTATTCTTAAGTGCTGGAGCATGTGGTTATCTAATTCATTGATTGTATTGTCATCTTAACAGTCATTGATTGGTTTCAGTGTGATTGATTGCTGTATCATTAATTGGTTGTCCCCTTGCCCATAACCAAAGCCTCCACTATGGGGATGTTGTTGAAGCCAGGATGTCAGCTTTTTCATTGCTATAAGCCCCAGAATGACCAGAACAGTAAAGTCGCATAATATTTTATATATTCAAATATTACTACAATAAATGCTATACAGCCAAACTGTATGTTTCAAATCGGTCATATCTGTAACCTTTGAAACTACTTCAACTGGAATCGGTGTACTGATGCCTTCTAAACAATCACAGATTTGCCTGTAAGAAATATACAAATGTTAGTTTCTTTTTTGTCTGCTGTTTATTTAAAGGATCTTATTTAAATCTTCACTCTTGTCATCTTGGAATGCATATGTCATCAGCCAACCATCTCCGAGCAGACTGGTCCTGTCCTTTTTGTCTCTAGTTATTTCTAGCTTTTCACTGTTTTTCTTGTATTGATCTCTAGTTATTTCTAGCTTCTCCCTGTTTTTCTTGTATTGATCTCTAGTTATTTCTAGCTTTTCCCTGTTTTTCTTGTATTGATCTCTAGTTATTTCTAGCTTCTCCCTGTTTTTCTTGTATTGATCTCTAGTTATTTCTAGCTTCTCCCTGTTTTTCTTGTATTGATCTCTAGTTATTTCTAGCTTCTCCCTGTTTTTCTTGTATTGATCTCTAGTTATTTCTAGCTTTTCACTGTTTTTCTTGTATTGATCTCTAGTTATTTCTAGCTTCTCCCTGTTTTTCTTGTATCGATCTCTAGTTCTCTTCTCTGTGTGTTCTTTGGCCTCACTTAATCTATTTTTTTTCCTGTGTGTTCCATCACAGAGATTGTCTAGTGATAATAGCTTGGGGCTTTTGCTGTGTGTGGCCTATCCTTAGCCACCTTTTCCCCAAGATTTCTGTTCCACCTGTTATTGTCCTAAAGATTTTGTTTGTAACATTGTTGAACCACTGGAGGTACAGCTTAATGAAATAAAATTCAATTATTGTTAAATTAGATCAACCTGAAAAAGATTGATACAATAGGTTTTTAGTAACTCTACGCATGGTTGAGCAAATGTCTCACACAGTATAGAAGCCAGATTCATGATCCAGCCGTGGCATGGTTCGGTTAACCAAGCTTGAACAAGTTTCGTTCTCTATTCTACCCAAAGTTAGAGAGGGCAAGGAAGTGGTCAGCCTGCCTTTTGAGACAGATAACCAATGGTAATGAACCTCTAAACTGGTCAAGCCATACGTCTTAAGCCAGAAGACTAATGGTAATGAAGCCTTTAAACTGGTCAGCCAACTTAATGATTTAAGAACAGTACTCTGTCAATTATGCCAGCAGTCCGCACCAAAAAGAGTAGTGTTACAGTGGGTTCCATCCCATTGTAACATTCAAGGCAACGAGAAAGCAGACTGACTGGCAAAAGAAGGTGCAAGATTACCTCAACCAGATTCTAGTGTGACCTACGAAGAGTCCAAAAGGTTTATTAAGGACAGATACATGGCCAAATGGGAAACAGAGCAAACTGGCTACACAAAAAATGAGGCCTATTACCAGTTGAACAGAAGAGAGCAAGTCGTGGTCTTCAGACTCCGCACAGGCCACAACAGACTGAGGTACCATCTATTCAATAAACTGAAGATAGGTGACACTGACGAATGCACCTGTGGTACAGGCAAAATGACCGCTGAACATCTGCTGCAAAATTGCCCAACATACGAGGACCAGAGAAATCACATGTGGTCATCACCAGTGGCAACACTAGACAAGGTCTATGGCAGTGTTGACAGCCTCAGGATGACAGCTGCTTTCTTCGAACAAATTCAAGTTAATGTCTGACAGAGTACGAAGAAGAAGAAGAAGAAACTGGTCAGCCCACCTCTTGAGCCAGAAGACCAATGGTAATGAAGCCCCTAAGCTGGTCAGCCCACCTCTTGAGCCAGAAGACCAATGGTAATGAAGCCTCTAAGCTGGTCAGCCCACCTCTTGAGCCAGAAGACCAATGGTAATGAAGCCTCTAAGCTGGTCAGCCCACCTCTTGAGCCAGAAGACCAATGGTAATGAAGCCTCTAAGCTGGTCAGCCCACCTCTTAAGCCAGAAGACCAATGGTAATGAAGCCTCTAAACTGGTCAGCCCACCTCTTGAGCCAGAAGACCAGACCAATGGTAATGAAGCCTCTAAGCTGGTCAGCCCACCTCGAGCCAGAAGACCAGACCAATGATAATGAAGCCTCTAAGCTGGTCAGCCCACCTCTTGAGCCAGAAGACCAATGGTAATGAAGCCTCTAAGCTGGTCAGCCCACCTCTTGAGCCAGAAGACCAATGGTAATGAAGCCTCTAAGCTGGTCAGCCCACCTCTTGAGCCAGAAGACCAATGGTAATGAAGCCTCTAAGCTGGTCAGCCCACCTCTTGAGCCAGAAGACCAATGGTAATGAAGCCTCTAAGCTGGTCAGCCCACCTCTTGAGCCAGAAGACCAATGGTAATAAAGCCTCTAAGCTGGTCAGCCCACCTCTTAAGCCAGAAGACCAATGGTAATGAAGCCTCTAAACTGGTCAGCCCACCTCTTGAGCCAGAAGACCAGACCAATGGTAATGAAGCCTCTAAGCTGGTCAGCCCACCTCTTGAGCCAGAAGACCAATGGTAATGAAGCCTCTAAACTGGTCAGCCCACCTCTTGAGCCAGAAGACCAGACCAATGGTAATGAAGCCTCTAAGCTGGTCAGCCCACCTCTTGAGCCAGAAGACCAATGGTAATGAAGCCTCTAAACTGGTCAGCCCACCTCTTGAGCCAGAAGACCAGACCAATGGTAGTGACACCTCTAAACTGGAGAAACAGAAGATCTAGCAGAACAAGGTTTAAATATTTCATCTGATATAAGACTTCTTCAATATATGGTGGCAACAGAAATATTTTATTAGTTTTAGTGATAGATAGGAACATACTGCATTCAGTTGAAAGTCACAATTTAGATTATAGATTCAACATCTAACCTCATTATCACTGACACACATAATCTGTTTGATGTTATCCAGAGACTATTAGAAGATCCAGCCGACAGAGGGAAACCAAGACGGATGCCAAGAAACAGCTGCTGATCAGCAAGCCTCCAGAAATACTCAGGTTACACTTGAAGCGTTTTAGGTGAGTTGCTAAGACACTCCTTTAATGTGCTGTTACAGTTAGAGGTCTAGTATCCAGCTAATGGGATCAAAATCTCTTGTATAGAAATCAGTAGATTTTATTGAACACTGACAACCATAATTAGGCATCTGTCTTAACAATTAGGAGGCTGCGTGGACTAGCGGGGATTCGTCCGTTTCACAATCCCAACGCACCCGGTTTGAATCACGCTCGTGTTCAGTTTGGCAGACATGGGTTTTCTTTGCTCCGCCATGTACGGAGAGTAATGGCAACCTACCGTACCGCACACTTGCCAAGAAACTTATAACAGCCAAATAAGTTGGTAGTTGTAAGAAGCGATGTTCTGCAAAGGACATGCTACTTACTTTTTTCTCTAACAATTAGGGAATGCTAGGCATCAAAAAAGGGAACAGGTTACTTCCTTCCTCTATAACCACTACCCATACTCTCTTTCTCCCCCATATGGGCTATCCGTACTAAGGCTTTTGGTCTGTGTGAATGGCGAACTATACAATGTTATGTGCTACTCTAGAAGTGTTTATATGGAGATGTTTCGCATCCCATCTTTCCTGTAACCCTAAGAGGCCGTAGGAGCATCACATCCCACTACCACTTAACGTGTCAGTTATGTGTCTTGGGCAAGTCTCCAACTGGACGGGGCCTAGCGCTCTCCTGGCAAATTGATCACGTATCGATCCAGTTTTTGTACTTAGTCTTATTTTGTTTTTGATTTCTCCTCCCCCCCCCCCCCCCCCCCCCCCCCCCGGGTTGTTTTCTTTGGGAATGCGAAGTGCTGGTTTTACAAAAGATTCTGAGGTCTGATAGTGTAAAACCTCCATTAATGGGGATTGATAGTGATGTGTACCCGTCCTGAGTGCAGTGAGGGTGTCCCTTAAATAAGTAACTCATTTTCAGAAGTCCAACATCCAAGTCAGTCAGCCAGCCGTCCCTCTTGTGTGAGGGAATCTGAAATGTTGTTTCTTGAGACAATATAAGTGGAAACTGTTTGTATTTTCTACTCTGTTTTCAGATGGTGTGGTCGCAATAATAGAGAGAAAATTGGAACACATGTTGCCTTTGATGAAGAGTTTGACATATCACCATTCTGTCAGACATTGCCTGCTGTTTCGAGGTACAGATTGCATTCGGTGGTGGTTCACCATGGTGCAGGCTTCAGATCAGGCCACTACACAACGTATACCTACAACAACCACGCAGGTTTATCTCAATATTTTGACTTGTTACAATAATTATCGTTTGTTCAAGGCATCATCTTCTTCTCCACCTTCTCTTCTTTTTCCTCTTCTTCCTCTCTCCTCCTTCCTTCTCTTCTTCCTCCTCCACTTACTCCTTGCTTTTCTTCAAAGCTACTAGTGCTGAGTAAGCACAGGATAATGTTTCTTTGATAGTAGGTTACAGTGGCTCTAATTACATACAGAGACGTGCTTGAGAAGGTGCACCGTGATCCTGCTGGCTAAAATGCATTGTTAGGCTTCTTGGTAAACTCTCTACTATGGGGATTACAGTGTCTATCTCTACCTTCTTGGCCAGACTACTGTGACACAGTCTATTTCCAGGAGCACGAACGAGTGTGTGAAGTGGGGGTCTTTGATTATTGACTCTAACAATTTACGGACTATGCTCGTTAAACACTGGTCTATAATTTGTTGGGTCTGATTTTTTTGCCCTATTTGAATTAGGGGATCACTTGCATCTTTCCAATCCCCTGGAACAATCCCTTTTGCAAGTGATTGAGAACATAATATAGCCAATGGTTTTGCTAGTTAGTCTCTAATTTCAAACAATTTTGGATGAATACCATCTTACCCTGGGCATGTATCTACTTTCAACCCCTCCAATTTTTTAAAACCATTTCCTCTGTAATACAGATTGATCTTAAACCCTCTGTATCCTTGTCTCTTTGGAAAATATCTATAGGCTTTAGTGTCTTGGAGCAGTCTTCTATTGTGTATACTGTGCTAAAGTACTGATTTAGCAGATTAGCTGCTTCCCTATTCTTACTTATTATTTTTCCTATGTTATCTATGATAGGGCCTACTTTGTCTTTCATTCTTTGTTTATTTCTATCAGTTTTGATGCTATGAGCAAGTTTTCCCAAATATTTTAAATATGTTTCTCTTGATTTACCTGGCTCTATACATTTTTTTCCATGCTTTATTTTTAGTTCGTCTACATTTAACTACAAATCTAGTTATCCACTTTTTACACTTAGTGTTTACCTCCCTACATGGAACACATTCCTATTTTAGATTTTCTAGAACTGTTTTGAAACTCTCCCACTCTTGTTCAACATCTGTTCCTCTGACAATATCTTTCCAGATTATGTGGCTCGCTGCCTCTTTCATCTTCTTAACATCTACCTTAGAGTAGTCGTATGTTCACGTGTTATGTTTACTTCTTTCCCTGCTATAAGATCCCAACGGTTGAATTGATGGTTCACTCTGACCTTGATCAGTATGTTTCACCTGGCACTGATTACTCTTCACTCTCTTGTTCAAGAATAGAACCACCAAGATGTGATTACAGAGGGAATTATGCTCAGAACCCATCCACTATTACAGAGAGAATTATGCTCAGAACCCATCCACTATTACAGAGGGAATTATGCTCAGAACCCATCCACTATTACAGAGAGAATTATGCTCAGAACCCATCCACTATTACAGAGGGAATTATGCTCAGAACCCATCCACTATTACAGAGAGAATTATGCTCAGAACCCATCCACTATTACAGAGAGAATTATGCTCAGAACCCATCCACTATTACAGAGGGAATTATGCTCAGAACCCATCCACTATTACAGAGGGAATTATGCTCAGAACGCATCCACTATTACAGAGAGAATTATGCTCAGAACTCATCCACTATTACAGAGAGAATTATGCTCAGAACGCATCCACTATTACAGAGAGAATTATGCTCAGAACCCATCCACTATTACAGAGAGAATTATGCTCAGAACCCATCCACTATTACAGAGGGAATTATGCTCAGAACCCATCCACTATTACAGAGAGAATTATGCTCAGAACGCATCCACTATTACAGAGAGAATTATGCTCAGAACTCATCCACTATTACAGAGAGAATTATGCTCAGAACGCATCCACTATTACAGAGAGAATTATGCTCAGAACCCATCCACTATTACAGAGAGAATTATGCTCAGAACCCATCCACTATTACAGAGGGAATTATGCTCAGAACCCATCCACTATTACAGAGAGAATTATGCTCAGAACCCATCCACTATTACAGAGGGAATTATGCTCAGAACCCATCCACTATTACAGAGGGAATTATGCTCAGAACCCATCCACTATTACAGAGAGAATTATGCTCAGAACCCATCCACTATTACAGAGGGAATTATGCTCAGAACCCATCCACAATTACAGAGGGAATTATGCTCAGAACCCATCCACTATTACAAAGACAGATCTTGACCAGGACACATTAGCCATTATGTATTCTTCTTCTTGTTTTGTTTTGACTACTTACAAAGTATAGGGGGGATGGCTGCAGGTGACCTGTTCCAGAAGTCTGCACCTTCATCTTCGTCATTCGCTCTCAAATAGTCGCATCTGTCTCCAGATAAACTTAAACTGGGCAATCCATCTCAGGCTTCTCCTGTTGCCATAGTCTATTCTGCACTTGTATATGGGAGGGCCTTGGTGCCACTCTGCTCCTCTCATGGAGCCACACAGCCGAAGAACTGGCTGAAGAGAGGAAACTCTTTTGTGTTAGTATGTTAATGCTAATGGTGAAATGACATTTACTGAGCACATTCTGCAAGTTTGTAAACTGTCTAAATGTAAGAATTTAACAATTATAATTTCTCTACAGCAAACATTTTGTACAAATTTGTCGAATGTACTGAATGTTTAAGAGAAGTACAGTTTTTGTGGTTTGTTATTATTACAGCATCTTGGTTGCACTGTAATGATTCTCGGGTCCAGCTGGTTTCTCTAGAGGAGGTACTTGCATCCCAGGCATACATACTGTTCTACACCAGAGAGCTGACCCAGGTCAGCCTGGATGACATGTCAAGTCTCAAGGAAGTAGTTAGTGAACCAGATACTATGTCAACAGTGAGTAGAGAAAATGTGGATGTGAATAGAAATTTGAAAATGTTTAATGCTTAGCTTTTCTGTCTGTGGGTCACGCAAATTTTGGGATTAAATTTAAGATGAGGAATGCGTAGGGTGATTGACAAGGGGTTTTGGGTACCAAAATTCAGGGTAGAAGAACGGATTTATGACAAATGGTTTGGATACTTAACCTTTTTCAGTCTCTGATAATTTCTGATTTGTGTTTCTCAGTTCTGAGCAAGTACTGCAACTTCGTATGACAAATAGTTTCATTCAAAATAAAATAAATTAATTTTAAACAAATTAATCTAAAATTGCGATCTGAATATTGTCAAACATATAGTTAAACTATTTATGACATGATCTATTCATAATAAAGATTCTATGTTGGTATGAGGCGTTAAATGTCATTAATGTCAGGGGGGGGGAGTAAGGTGAAAATTAAATTTTTGTACTCATAACATAAGGTGCATTTCTTAAACTGGATGTTAGGAACAGGTAAGTGACAGGACTAGTTGCTTGGATACTTAAATTGAATGTGAGGAAAGGGTGGATTGAATACTTAAATTGAATGTGAGAAACGGTGGATTGGATACTTAAATTGAATGTGTGAAAAGGGTGGATTGGATACTTAAGTTGAGTGTGAGGAAAGGGTGGATTGGATACTTAAATTGAATGTGTGAAAAGGGTGGATTGGATACTTAAATTGAATGTGTGAAAAGGGTGGATTGGATACTTAAGTTGAGTGTGAGGAAAGGGTGGATTGGATACTTAAATTGAATGTGTGAAAAGGGTGGATTGGATACTTAAATTGAATGTGTGAAAAGGGTGGATTGGATACTTAAGTTGAGTGTGAGGAAAGGGTGGATTGGATACTTAAGTTGAGTGTGATGAAAGGGTGGATTGGATACTTAAATTGAATGTGTGGAAAGTGAGAGATTGTGTTCTTAAATTGAATGTTAGAAATAGGTGGCCAACAACTGGTTTAGTTAATTAAATTGAATGTAAGGACTGGGTAGGTAACCTGACCAGTGGTTTGTGTGCTTAATTTGAATTTGCGGAACGGGTGTCCATTAAGTTTTTTTCTATCAGGAATGAAAGAAAAATCTAGCCTGCACACTGTGGGGCGACTACATGGACAATAGATCTTTATCCTCATCGTGTAAATTAAACAACCACAGAAATCACCACTGCACAAGGAACAGACTTCCTGCAGTGGTGGGCTTATTGGAGTGACTAAGGGAGGGATGCTAGATTGTCTATGCCATTGTGTATGCTAGACGAAGGAGAAAATGAGCACTGATAAAGATATGATGTGTCTGGTAGCTATATTCATTAAATATGATTGACTATGACAGTCAAAAATGGCTGGATTCTGGTTGGCGTTATTGGAGTAAGAGGAATAGAAAAACATTGTACAGGGCATGTCTCGTAAAAGGCATTTGTTGTTGGATACCACTCATACTAAGTTGGATGCCACTCATACTAAGTTGGATGCCACTCTCAACAAGTTGTATGCCACTCATACTAAGTTGGATGCCACTCACACTAAGTTGGATGCCACTCACACTAAGTTGGATGCCACTCACACTAAGTTGGATGCCACTCTCAACAAGTTGGATGCCACTCACACTAAGTTGGATGCCACTCTCAACAAGTTGGATGCCACTCTCAACAAGTTGGATGCCACTCACACTAAGTTGGATGCCACTCTCAACAAGTTGGATGCCACTCTCAACAAGTTGGATGCCACTCACACCAAGTTGGATGCCACTCATACTAAGTTGGATGGCACTCATACTAAGTTGGATGCCACTCATACTAAGTTGGATGCCACTCACAACAAGTTGGATGCCACTCTCAACAAGTTGGATGCCACTCTCAACAGGTTGGATGCCACTCTCAACAAGTTGGATGCCACTCACACTAAGTTGGATGCCACTCACACTAAGTTGGATGCCACTCTCAACAAGTTGGATGCCACTCTCAACAAGTTGGATGCCACTCACACTAAGTTGGATGCCACTCTCAACAAGTTGGATGCCACTCACACTAAGTTGGATGCCACTCTCAACAAGTTGGATGCCACTCATACTAAGTTGGATGCCACTCTCAACAAGTTGGATGCCACTCACAACAAGTTGGATGCCACTCACACTAAGTTGGATGCCACTCTCAACAAGTTGGATGCCATGTGTACTAAGTTGGATGCCACTCACACCAAGTTGGATGCCACTCACACTAAGTTGGATGCCATGTGTACTAAGTTGGATGCCACACCAAGTTGGATGCCACTCACACCAAATTGGATGCCACTCTCACAAAGTTGTATGCCACTCTCACTAAGTTGTACGCCACTCACACCAAGTTGTATGCCACTCATACTAAGTTGGATGGCACTCATACTAAGTTGGATGCCACTCATACTAAGTTGGATGGCACTCATACTAAGTTGGATGCCACTCACACTAAGTTGGATGCCACTCATACTAAGTTGGATACCACTCATACTAAGTTGGATACCACTCATACTAAGTTGGATGCCACTCACACTAAGTTGTATGCCACTCTCACTAAGTTGGATGTCACTCTCACTAAGTTGTATGCCACTCACACTAAGTTGGATGCCACTCATACTAAGTTAATTTAACATTTCTTTGATGGTGAGTTAGCAGTACTTAAGAAGGTGAGCTTGGTCTCTCTTGACTGTTGTGCAATGTGAAGTTTCTCAGATATCTCACTGTGGAGATAATAGTGCTGATCCGAGTATTGTTGACCAGATTGCTGTTTCCAGGAGCGTGACATTGACAGGTAGTGGGATCTTGGTTAGTATGTTCCACCTGCCCCTGATGTTAGTCTTCGGTCCCAACTTCTTTGTGTAAAACTGTGCATCAGAAAAAAAGCGCTTTAGTGCAGGCTTCATTCAACAAACCAGCTGCAATGGTGGTCCCATTCTCCCTCTGAAACAGAAAAAAGAAGAATGTTAATAATAACTGGACTTCTTGTGATTGCTTCGTTTATGTTAATAATAACTGGACTTCTTGTGGTTGCTTCGTTTGTGTTAATAATAACTGGACTTCTTGTGGTTGCTTCGTTTATGTTAATAATAACTGGACTTCTTGTGGTTGCTTCGTTTGTGTTAATAATAACAGTGGAGTTCTTGTGGTTGCTTCGTTTATGTTTACACTGTCAAACGAGTTCCTGTGATGAGCTCGACCATTATATTAGATCTCCTCTTTAGCTCTGTACAGTTTTTAACTTAATGTTGAATTGTTGGGCCAGTATATATTCCTTAGCAGAGAACAGTTTTGTCTTCTTCTTCTTCTCGTTTGCCATTCTTTTTCTTGTTACGTCTACATGTGAAGCCTAGTTCTTGTTACGTCTACACGTGAAGCCTAGTTCTTGTTACGTCTACACGTGAAGCCTAGTTCTTGTTACGTCTATATGTGAAGCCTAGTTCTCTGGATAAAGGTTGCTGGAGGGGAGAGTTCTTCAGGGCTTCCAAACAGCTTTGTGTGGAGGTTCATCTCTGAGGGCCAGGGCTCGGTACGCAGTTAAACTAAGCATATAACAGTCTTGGAGGATATGTTCGGATGTCTGTTCTGACTGGCCGCACATACCCCTTTTTCATCAGAGCCAATTTTAGCCTGTGTAAGTGGCTATTCCCATTATGTCCCGTTCTCAAGCGGAACAGGATCACTTGTTTTGCTCGACCAAGGCAGTGATGGACAGTCTTGTAATCATCTTCAGCAGTTTGTTTGTTTAGTCAACATATGCTCAGTGTTAATGTGGACAGTTAAAGTGTTTGTTCAGTTAGCTAATCTTTGTCCTAAGGGGAAGAATGGTGACCTGTCCCTGTCAGTCAAGGGTGTGACAGTTGTCATGTGGTTGGTTCTGTTCTTTTCTAACAGCTTCTATAACTCTCTTTTTCTCAAAGGATGAGATGTCAATGCCTTTTTGTTCACAATCTCCTCCCCATTTTGCAAGACTATCCACCTTCCCGTTCCCTGGTAAGCCACAATGCGATGGTAGCCACAAAAGTATGGTTTGCTTTCTGATAGATACCTTGTTTAGTGCATTCCTTATCTGTTGAAGCTTACCACCCTTGAGAGCTTACCGTACAAGTAGTGCATCCGGACGGATGACTGCCTCATGGCAGTCAGAATTATTGTTTTAAATAATATTTGCAGCTTGCTTGAACAAGAGCCGAATTTACCAGTAATAGTGATCTGATGGTCATTCATACAATAATATGCTTATGCGACGAGGGCACTTCGCGTGAATGACGATGTCCATGACCACATCTGGGGAAGTGGGAATCTGTTTCAGTCATTCATGGCATATTATAATTTTTTTAATGTGATTATGATTGAGAATTGCAACCTCTCATTATTTCATACTTTATGGTCTCTTTTAATTAGTCAGAACATATGATTGTAATGGTCACTCTCTAATGATTCCTTTTTTGTGCCATCTTCTTGAATTGTACCTGTGAAAATCGAGTCACCTTGGCTTCCTCCTCTGCTGTTCTCTTCCAGGTGTTAGTCTCCCAACCACTTTTCTTTTTCCATGTGGTTTCAAACCCAAACGATACCTGGTTTTATTGCATGACTTTAAGAAAGAAATACAACTATTGTGTAATTTTTTTGGTAACATAAATAGCTACTGATTATAATTATTATTTTGTGAATATTGACATATTTACTTTGCAGATCTCTACTATTCCTGACTTTGATCAGGAGACAATGCAGACATTGACTCGACTGGGTCAAGGAGAAACAGAACAAGCTGTTGATGATGAAGTTTCCATCAGCTTCCACAGAGACCCAACAATAGTTAAAAGGCTTTCATCAATTAGTACTCACTCAAGACAAGACCTTAAGAGAACATCTTTATTGCCAAACAGTGAGCAGACATCTCCATCTAAACTTAGCAAAACTGGAAGCGAGCCATCTTAGCACTATTTTATTGTAAGAAACAGATGAGCATTATACAAATTGAACATTAAGACCATAAACAAATCGTGTCCTTTAGTTAAAAGATGGGCAGAAAAAATGCATCAAGAATGCAAGTTGCCAACATAAGCATGTCTTTGTTAGAGGGAACAAGACAACAGAAATAATAAAAACCAAGTGAGCCTATCATGACATAAAAAAACCTATCACAGTACTTTCCATCCTCATGTATCTTTGGTCAGTGATAGACAAACAGCAGTCTTTGATTATATTGCCTTTGAGAGTAGCAGCAAACTCCCTCCAATTTACTTAGTCATCCTTCACACAGAGTCCCAGCGCAGACTCATGATTTTTATTTAGACTTTTATGGTTCTCTGCCAAGTTGTATTGGGTCAGTCTCTCTTTCGTCTTTGTTGTGCAGTTCACAGCAGTACAATTTTCAGGTATTCATGTTTAACTTGCATGTTTTCAGTGTTATATAGTGCATGTTTTCAGTGTTACATAGTGCATTTTCAGTGTTACATAGTGCATTTTCAGTGTTACATGGTGCATTCAATGTACATTCTTGTTGTTGACTTAATGATCTGAACATGTAAGGCAGCAATTTAGCAAACTTTCATAACAACCACCATTTCATTAATAATTATGGGATATGATTTTGATTTAATTAATGCTTTCATTCTTGTATGATTTCTAAGAGATTGTATGACTATCTCACATCAAACACTCCCACTTCTACTGTACCGTATATACTTTTCACAAGCCCTATACATTCACAACAATCAACAAAATTTGAGATTTTGTGTTATTGAGACACAGATAAGACATGGTGTGTCATTTTTAGGTGTTTTCAAAGATGGACAAATAGAATTACTCCCATCAAACTATATGGACAGCTGCTGTTGCTGTACATATGATTTTTTTGGGTTATCAATTTCCTGTCCAGTTCCAAATACATTTTTTGTTGGTTATCAATTTCCTGTCCAGTTCCAAATACATTTTTTGTTGGTTATCAATTTCCTGTCTAGTTCCAAATACAATTTTTGTTGGTTATCAATTTCCTGTCTAGTCCCATATACATTGTTTGTTGGTTATCAATTTCCTGTCGAGTTCCAAATACCTTTTCTGTTGTTACAAAGTTCCTGTCTAGTTCCAAATACCTTTTCTGTTGGTTACAAAGTTCCTGTCTAGTTCCAAATACCTTTTCTGTTGGTTACAAAGTTCCTGTCTAGTTCCAAATACCTTTTCTGTTGGTTATAAAGTTCCTGTCTAGTTCCAAATACCTTTTCTGTTGGCTATAAATTTCTTGTCTAGTTCTAAATACATTTTCTGTTAATTACAAATTTCCTGCCTAGTTTCAATACATTTTTTTCCCTCCAAATTTGTGTGTGCCAATTTTTTTAAACACCTTCGTTACACGGTGAACTGAATCAGCTGGAAGAAGAAAAACTAAACTCTTACCAATATTTTCATGTATTTTTCCATACTTGCTTCCTCCCTTTGTAAGAAAGCAAAGTTGACAAATATAATTCTTTGAGTTTTTAAGTTGAAAGTCGTCATAATAATATGGACTGCACATTTAACTTAAAAGTGAACAGACAGCAAGTAATTGTACGTTCTTGACCTGTAGAAAAATAAACAAGTTTCTCTTGCTAACAAAAACGAGACAATTGTTGCTGTTAGACCATTTGATCTTATTATCCTCCTCCTGGTTCTAGTGTTCGCTCATTGATTTTTACACTGTCAAACTAGTTCCTGTGATGTTCTTGTTGTTATTATCCCATAACTGCTGAGCAAACCTGCTCTTGGCAGCCCGATGCCTTTTCTTATATAGCTACATGTCTTCTTCAGTTGTTTCACTGCTCCATACAGTGTGTTGGCAATTGTCAGCAGTGCTTGTAAGAATATTTTCCTAATGTCCGCAAGCGCAAGTAGGTGTCTAACTATTTCATTAGGATGAGAGCAATGCCTGCACAAGGGCAGGTGCTGGGGATTGATGCGGTTATAATGGCTATTGACTCTGGGGTGTAGACTGAGGTACCACCTATTCAACAAATTGAAGATAGGTGGTACAGATGAATGCCTGTGTGGTACTGAGAAAATGACCGCTGAGCATCTGCTGCAGAACTGCCCGACATACGAGGATCAGAGAGAGCAGATGTGGCCATCACCAGTGGAACCACAAGAGAAGCTCTATGGCAGTGTCGACAGCCTCAGGATGACCGCCGCTTTTTTCGAAAAAATAATGGTTACTGTCTGACTGCGTACGAAGAAGAAGACTCTGGGGTGTCCTGTTCTAAACTGAAAGATGAAACTGATCTCTTCTATCTGGTTTATTTATGTCATGTGCTCTTTGAGAGACAGAAGTCTGCAGCAAAACTCCAATGCCAGTTCCTGTGATGAAATCAACTATTATCAGGAGCTTAACTTTAGTTCCGTACAGCTTTGAGTTTAGTGTTCAATCCCTTGGCCAGTGAGTCTTCCTTACTCTATATAGTCATATACACATGCAGTCCTGTCGAGCATGATCAGCAGTCCAGATGTGTACAATGGTGAAGCAGCCAGACAAAGTCTCTATATCCTATTGTCTGTGAGAAGGTTGTGGGGGAAATTGTAGTTATTATCCCAGTGTACTGTAAATTACAATTATTATAATAAAATAGATTCTTTGTTCACTCTCAAATAAATATCTTGTGTTCACTCTCAAATAATATATCATGAAAATGATAGACAGTTTCATACATTTCTCATCAACATATTGTATTATCTCTCCAAAAAAACTATTTCACACAAAATACTGATAAATTTTATCAACCCAGGTGTGTCTAGCATCTCTCACCTGCAGCTTATCCCTCAAATAAGAACATATATTTCACACATGTAAATGTTGGTTTGCCTCTCGTTGCCATACAAGTCAACTCTCAATTGGGCGGCAGGAGACCACATTATCACTGTCCAATATTCAATGAACAATAGATTTGGAGAACATGTTCTGCTGTTTGTCAATGAGTCCGAGTTTGTATCATTAATATACAAAATATAATCTTACTTGATGTTCATAATTTGTCCTCAGCTAATAGACCAGAAACAATAATATACTTAGCCTGTCAGAAAGATGCTTATCTTGTGTTCATTCATGGATGACTTTGGATATGATATCATTAATACACATATCTGTTGAATATCAAATGAGTACTGATAAGTGTTCATATACACCTGTTGAGGTTGTTTCATGTGAATAATCAGCTCATAGAATAATTTGCTCAATCATCCATAATACTGCTTCATAGAAACATTTTTCAAGTTCTCATACGGGTCCTTGTTCACTAAAGAAATGTGACATATGTTGCACAAAGCATAATCAGGTAAGCTTTGAGATTTCATATCTTTTTGTTAGCACAGTCAGTTTATTGGAGAATTTACATACCATCATGTGTGCTTGTAACTTGTTCTCATAACTTGAGTAAGGACTTTTGTGAAAAGTTTGCCTGACTTCAAATTATGTCCTTATTCTATACAGTGTTGGTTTAGTCAAGAGTTGAAATACATTAATCAGACAACCAGGAGGTGGGTTCAGTCCCATGAAATGGTATTGATCAGACAACCAGGAGTGAGTTCAGTCCCATGAAATGGTATTAATCAGACAACCAGGAGGTGGGTTCAGTCCCATGAAATGGTATTAATCAGACAACCAGGAGGTGGGTTCAGTCCATGGAAATGACATTGATCAGACAACCAGGAGGTTGTGGGTTCAGTCCATGGAAATAACATTGATCAGACAACCAGGAGGTGGGTTCAGTCCCATGAAACGGTATTGATCAGACAACCAGGAGGTGGGTTCAGTCCATGGAAATAACATTGATCAGACAACCAGGAGGTGTGGGCTCAGTACCTGGTCTAATAAAATGAAAAATACAGCAAAAGTAGAATGGTACTATACCAAAGTAGGAGGGACAATGGTGACATCTACAACAAGGCCCATATCTCTTAGTGTGAGAGACAATGGGGATATCTACTCAAAGGCCCATATCTCTTAGTGTGAGAGACAATGGGGATATCTACTCAAAGGTCCATATCTCTTAGTGTGAGAGACAATGGGGATATCTACTCAAAGGCCCATATCTCTTAGTGTGAGAGACAATGGTGACATCTACAACAAGGCCCATATCTCTTAGTGTGAGAGACAATGGGGATATCTACTCAAAGGCCCATATCTCTTAGTGTGAGAGACAATGGGGATATCTACTCAAAGGCCCATATCTCTTAGTGTGAGAGACAATGGGGATATCTACTCAAAGGCCCATATCTCTTAGTGTGAGAGACAATGGGGATATCTACTCAAAGGCCCATATCTCTTAGTGTGAGAGACAATGGGGATATCTACTCAAAGGCCCATATCTCTTAGTGTGAGAGACAATGGGGATATCTACTCAAAGGTCCATGTCTCTTAGTGTGAGAGACAATGGGGACATCTACTCAAAGGCCCATATCTCTTAGTGTGAGAGACAATGGGGACATCTACTCAAAGGCCCATATCTCTTAGTGTGAGAGACAATGGGGACATCTACTCAAAGGTCCATATCTCTTAGTGTGAGGGACAATGGGGACATCTACTCAAAGGTCCATGTCTCTTAGTGTGAGAGACAATGGGGACATCTACTCAAAGGCCCATATCTCTTAGTGTGAGAGACAATGGGGACATCTACTCAAAGGCCCATATCTCTTAGTGTGAGAGACAATGGGGACATCTACTCAAAGGCCCATATCTCTTAGTGTGAGAGACAATGGGGACATCTACTCAAAGGCCCATATCTCTTAGTGTGAGAGACAATGGGGACATCTACTCAAAGGTCCATATCTCTTAGTGTGAGAGACAATGGGGACATCTACTCAAAGGCCCATATCTCTTAGTGTGAGAGACAATGGGGACATCTACTCAAAGGCCCATATCTCTTAGTGTGAGAGACAATGGGGACATCTACTCAAAGGCCCATATCTCTTAGTGTGAGAGACAATGGGGACATCTACTCAAAGGCCCATATCTCTTAGTGTGAGAGACAATGGGGACATCTACTCAAAGGCCCATATCTCTTAGTGTGAGAGACAATGGGGACATCTACTCAAAGGCCCATATCTCTTAGTGTGAGAGACAATGGGGACATCTACTCAAAGGTCCATGTCTCTTAGTGTGAGAGACAATGGGGACATCTACTCAAAGGCCCATGTCTCTTAGTGTGAGAGACAATGGGGACATCTACTCAAAGGTCCATGTCTCTTAGTGTGAGAGACAATGGGGACATCTACTCAAAGGTCCATGTCTCTTAGTGTGAGAGACAATGGGGACATCTACTCAAAGGCCCATATCTCTTAGTGTGAGAGACAATGGGGACATCTACTCAAAGGTCCATGTCTCTTAGTGTGAGAGACAATGGGGACATCTACTCAAAGGTCCATGTCTCTTAGTGTGAGAGACAATGGGCACATCTACTCAAAGGTCCATGTCTCTTAGTGTGAGAGACAATGGGGACATCTACTCAAAGGTCCATGTCTCTTAGTGTGAGAGACAATGGGGACATCTACTCAAAGGCCCATATCTCTTAGTGTGAGAGACAATGGGGACATCTACTCAAAGGCCCATATCTCTTAGTGTGAGAGACAATGGGGACATCTACTCAAAGGCCCATATCTCTTAGTGTGAGAGACAATGGGGACATCTACTCAAAGGCCCATATCTCTTAGTGTGAGAGACAATGGGGACATCTACTCAAAGGCCCATATCTCTTAGTGTGAGAGACAATGGGGACATCTACTCAAAGGTCCATGTCTCTTAGTGTGAGAGACAATGGGCACATCTACTCAAAGGTCCATGTCTCTTAGTGTGAGAGACAATGGGGACATCTACTCAAAGGTCCATGTCTCTTAGTGTGAGAGACAATGGGGACATCTACTCAAAGGCCCATATCTCTTAGTGTGAGAGACAATGGGGACATCTACTCAAAGGTCCATGTCTCTTAGTGTGAGAGACAATGGGGACATCTACTCAAAGGTCCATGTCTCTTAGTGTGAGAGACAATGGGGACATCTACTCAAAGGCCCATATCTCTTAGTGTGAGAGACAATGGGGACATCTACTCAAAGGTCCATGTCTCTTAGTGTGAGAGACAATGGGGACATCTACTCAAAGGCCCATATCTCTTAGTGTGAGAGACAATGGGGACATCTACTCAAAGGCCCATATCTCTTAGTGTGAGAGACAATGGGGACATCTACTCAAAGGCCCATATCTCTTAGTGTGAGAGACAATGGGGACATCTACTCAAAGGCCCATATCTCTTAGTGTGAGAGACAATGGGGACATCTACTCAAAGGCCCATATCTCTTAGTGTGAGAGACAATGGGGACATCTACTCAAAGGCCCATATCTCTTAGTGTGAGAGACAATGGGGACATCTACTCAAAGGTCCATGTCTCTTAGTGTGAGAGACAATGGGCACATCTACTCAAAGGTCCATGTCTCTTAGTGTGAGAGACAATGGGGACATCTACTCAAAGGTCCATGTCTCTTAGTGTGAGAGACAATGGGGACATCTACTCAAAGGCCCATATCTCTTAGTGTGAGAGACAATGGGGACATCTACTCAAAGGTCCATGTCTCTTAGTGTGAGAGACAATGGGGACATCTACTCAAAGGTCCATGTCTCTTAGTGTGAGAGACAATGGGGACATCTACTCAAAGGCCCATATCTCTTAGTGTGAGAGACAATGGGGACATCTACTCAAAGGTCCATGTCTCTTAGTGTGAGAGACAATGGGCACATCTACTCAAAGGCCCATATCTCTTAGTGTGAGAGACAATGGGGACATCTACTCAAAGGCCCATATCTCTTAGTGTGAGGGACAATGGGGACATCTACTCAAAGGTCCATATCTCTTAGTGTGAGAGACAATGGGGACATTTACTAAATTGTCTATGGTTGTTGCTGTTGCATGTTCGTTACTTACTTAAGCTCATCCCATAACCGATCTCTACGCTGAACTAATTTGTAAATATCATTGTTGCTTTTGCACTGAACGTATGTACAAAAGTTGACAAATTGAATTTAAGCTTTCACTGTTTGACCAAACCACAATAGTTTTTTTGTTGTAAACCTTTTTTTGAAAAGTTTTCTTTCTGTTGGCAAAGCTGTAATTAGTTTTGTAATATCATTGCATACATGTTTCTAATTCAGGATGGTCTAACTGTTGGCCAAATGTTGTTCACATAAAACATATTGATGACCCATGCTCATACAAACAAATGTTTTTTCTTATGCAAAGTAGACTGTAGACAGTATAAAGGTTTGTTTTCCCCCGATGTTTTTGATCAAATCTCAAACATTAATTATAAACATAATGAGTTTTGACCAAAAAACGTCAGGCAACAAAATCTTTATACTGCCTGCCGTTTGTCTACTTTACATTTTTTCTTGACTGTCGCTCCTTTTCTGCCATGGGGCGTAGATATCTTTTATTTTTATACTTTCTGCAGGATGAGCTGCCAGGCCCCATGCTCAACCCTCCTTAGTTGCCTTTTACGACATTCCTGGGAGGTCACAGTGTTACTATTCTTTGCTCCCATTTAACACATAAGTGCTGTCTGAAGTCATCATTCTCAATTTATCTTTCTTAGTTTCAACACACTGGCAAAATATCGTGAGATATCAGTTGTACGCGTCTTTCACGATAAATATATATATTTACTTCTCTTGAAAACCATTTGCTATATTTCAAGTGTAATACAAGCGATATGCGTCTCACACGGCAGTGTGTGTGCAGGGCTTGCGATAAGCTGTGGGGCCAAGTGAGTGCGACTATGTTTGGTTGTGTCAAGTCGAGTTGAGTCATCTGTGTATTAGTATTTGGAAGCTTGTTAGTCCGCCTGGTGTGATGAAGGCAGACAGTATTACAGAGCTCAACCCCCGTCTCGTCAAAAGTCTCTCTCGCAACGAGTTGAGGACTGACAAATCAAATGCTGGTAAAAAGTGCAGAACTCCATTGAGTCCTCGCATATTTGGGGTGAAGGAGGTAAGCCCATCAAGGCATCTCAGAATTTCTAGCTAACAGCCTTTTTATATTGCACAATGGCAGGTGTAGACAGTCCCCATGTGGTCTGGAAATGCCCAGATGTTTCTGCCCAGGATGGGGAGAGACGCCACAGACCCCTAGCTTTATAATCTAGACTAGTGTTTCTCAACATTTTTCTCACCATAGCCCCCTTCTTGCTTTGTTTCCTTCCTGTAGGCCCAAGCTCCACCCACCCAGTAGAAAGGTAGCTATTTTAATGTTTTGTTTGTAAATAGAACATGTTTTATTTATAATTTTTATAATTTATACAAAATACAATTACATAAAAATGTATACTTTATTTCTCGATTTCTTGATGACCAAAAACAGCCTTTTTGATATCTGGTTCTATTGCTGCGAGGGATAACCAAAGATCACCTGTCCTTTACATTAATGTGATTCCGCGTTAGCCTGAGTAAATAATGTACAACTGAAACCTGATTCTACCAAATATGAAGAAGGAAATACCATGAAAAACAATTTTTCTTATCCCAAAACTGTGGAAACTGTTTAGATTGGTGTTTTAAAAAGCTGTTTTTCTTGACTGAAAGTTCCTTTGCCTGTTCTGTAGCTCTATGAGCTCGTATTGCAAGGAGACATCATCAGCAGCATTCACAGTACGGAGAACGAAGCGGAAGCAACGTTTCCACAGAGTGCACGAGGCGACCCATTCACTGATCAACTCTCTGTTCACTCTACACTTCTGTTTTCTATTTTCTTCACTTCTCTGTTTTCTTTTCTCTGTCACTTCTGTTTTCTTTTCTATGTCACTTCTATGTTTCTTTTCTCTGTCACTTCTCTATTGTTTTTTCTCTGTCACTTCTCTGTTTTCTTTTCTCTGTCGCTCTTCTTTCTTTTCTCAGTCATTTCTGTCACTTCTCTGTTTCTTTTCTCTGTTACTTCTCTGTGTTTTGTTTTCTCTTCTCTGTTACTGCAGTTTTCTTTTCTCAGTTACTTTTTTTTTTGTTTTTGTTTACTCTTCTTTGTTTTCTTTTCTCAGCTACTTGTTTTCTCTTCTCTTTCTTTTCTGTTACATCTCTGTTTTCCTTTCTCAGTTACTTGTTTTCTCTTCTCTTTCTTTTCTCTGTTACTTCTTTGTTTTCCCTTCTCTACTTCTGTTTTCTTTTCTCAGTTACTTTTCTGTTTTCTTTTCTCTGTCACTTTTCTGTTTGCTTTTCTCAGTTACTTCTCTGTTTTCTTTTCTGTTTTCTTATCTCTATTTTCTTTTCTTTTTTTTTTCTCAGTTATTTCTCTTTCTAATTTTCTTTTCTCAGCTATTCTGTTTTCTTTTCTCAGTTACTTCTCTGTTTTCTTTTCTCAGTTAGTTCTCTTTTTTCTTGACTTCTCACTTTCCTCTGTGGCCCCCTATCCTTATGCAGTGGCACTCCATAAATGCGATTTTACACCTTTGGCCCCCTTGGAATATCATGAGGGTCCACAAAAAGCCATATTACCTCCGGTTAAGAAACGCTGATCTAGACCCACAACTGCTAATTGCTCAGGGAAGCTGATTAATACAGTAACAACATATAAATTCTCATCCTTCAGAGCCTGCAAACGAGATTGTTGGTTCTTGTGGCCTTTCAGGTAGAGGTTGAAAGCCTGCAAACGAGATTGTTGGTTCTTGTGGCCTTTCAGGTAGAAGTGGTGAGCCTGTGAACTTGAGATTGTTGGTTCTTGTGGCCTTTCAGGTAGATGTGGTTAGACCATCCTGCATTTAAACTAGAAATACTTCTGATCTGTTTAGTGACATCAGGGATGTAAATATTTTGTAGGAGAAAGATTTAGATCAAGGAAACAATTGTGCCACTTTTGTTGTGGGTATTCAGGAGATAAACTCAAACTGAACTTGTCACTACAGAGCATCTTATTTCATATTCTGTATGTTAGTTTGTATTTATAGCCAGCCATACAAGATACGAGGAGGTGTCACCAAGTAACGTTACTGTATATTTTCATTAACCGTTTATTGCCATATTGAGGTTATTTTTGTACTGCCCGCGTATGTTTAGTTTGTGACCTTGTTATGAACTTTGCCCAAATATTTTATTTGTTTTGTATGTCACAGACAATGAACAAACAATTGAAAGAGAGCATTTTTGTCATGGGGGACTCAGTGGTCTCGAGGTAAGGTATCAGACTCCCGTGTGCAGTGCAGAGGAAGTTAAAAATCCCTCGGCAGTTGGAAATCGAAAAGAGTAGGCTTAACGGCTACCGCCCCTAACAAAATTCACAATTCTAGCTAAAAATCTACCCAAAAGTTATTTGTACTTTCCCCTAACTGGCTGCGGGTCTACTTAGCTCTAATATTGAGGCTATTAAACCACCCTCCAAGAAACTGGTTGTATACGGACTCTGTAAAGTCTTCTAAACCAGTATAAATACGTTAATTACTTGATTGCATTTTAAGGAAAGATAAGAGAACAATTTAGGAAGTCCTGAAGAATTATTGAATGAAGCCAAAGGCAGACTGAACATTTTTTGACAGCATAATTAGACATATCACCTTGCTGAGATGATCTTGAGAGTTCAGTAGAAACTTCTATCAGATTGAACGAACCATCAAAGCAAGAGAGAGAAGACATTGGAGATGTGTTGCAGTCGACCTTCAATGTGAATATCATGGCCAATATGATCTGCAGTCATTTTGATGCACCAATATTTGCTGTTAAAAAATAGGTTCAGTTTATACTATAGTAAGAGTGAATTGGTCCAACGGAATTCCCAACTCGATACTCTTTGGTTCTGTACCGGGACAGAGAGGGCGAGGACGTCCAAGGAAGAGATGGGTGAACAACATCACTGAGTGGTCAGGCCTTCGTCCCGGTGAGATACGTCAGGCAGCGACAGACAGAGAGAACTGGCGTGGGATTTTCATGTCTTCATGTGTGCCCCAACGACCGGATGGGTTATGGGATGAACTGAACTGAACTGAAGAGTGAATTCATCCATATTAGTGCTAGAAGTTGTGTGATAACCTTGGTTTCTACTGCACTTTCTGGGCCTAGTATCTATCTTTAGGACCTCTTCTAAAGGAGTGTTGGCTCATCCCTGTCCCCAACTGGCAGGGGAAAAATATTTTCACCTGAACCTTGTCTACTGCACCATACAGCTTCCCACTAGGGGTTTAAACCCTAGCCTTCAGCTGGATAGTATCTTTTTTTAAATATAGTAAATAAACTATACATACCCCACAATTAATCATTTGCTAAATACCCAAATTATCAAACTTTCCACCACACTTGCGGATCTATGTGTAAATACCAGCAAAGAATACCAGTCCACAACACTAGACATTGAATTTTACTCATATGGTATAGACATCCTTGAAATGTGGATGTATAGAAGAATGGGTCACAATTCGTGGGGGGAAAAAAAGCAAACAAATTAAGAAAGTCCTGAAATTAAAGGAAGTCCTGACCACATTAGGAATGGACAAGGAAATACTGAAAGACATAACAATTAGGCAAATCAAATATTTTGGACATGTAAAGAGACCAGATTCATTGCTGAAAACAATACTGGAGGTAAAGGTAGAGGGCATGAGGTGGACAACGCTATAAGTGGGAGAGCAATATAAGAGATGGATTGATAAGTCTGTCGGAGTGTACTATCAAGGCAGAAGACCAGAGGATGTTAGAGATCCATTCCAGCAAACCTTTGATGTAGAGAGAGCACTTGACATCACAAAGCATAAAGCCTGATACATTAGCTTATCAAGTGGTTCCGTGTGAAGACACAGACTCAAAGTCTTGGTAGTGGCCAGCCTGTGGTGGCAATCACTGTCAACGGCAATCTCACCGAGAACTTCATTTACCTGGGTAGCAGATTGACTTCTTCTTCTGCATTCGTTCTCAATCTCCCGCTACCAAGCCTTGAACAGGGCTTTGTAAGAAGGAAGTAGTCTGGAGAACGGAATGCGTTGTGTCACTAGTTTACAGCTTGACTGCGATATTTGCACCTTTCGGTCTGACACATCCGTCTTTGGCGGCAGACTGACTTCTAGTGCATGAAGTAACCCAGACGTCATTTGGAGGATAAGCCTTGTAGCATCATCCATGAACTCCTACACAGTCTGGACCCAGCAAAAACTGTCCCTTGATACTGAACTGTGCCTTTGTAAATTCTGTGTCATTCCAATCCTCTTATATGGCTTTGAAACCTGGATCATCTTACGGGGGGGGGGGGGGGGGGGGGGGGGGGGGTGAGAAGAGGCTTGAAGTCTTCTACATGCACACCCAACAATGTATCCCTGGGGTCCACTGGGGCAATACCAACGGTGTCCAGATAGACTCAGGGGGTGAGAAGAGGCTTGAAGTCTTCCACATGCACATCCAACAATGTATCCTTGGGGTCCACTGGCAATACTTAGTCACCAACGGTGTCCAGATAGACTCAACTCAAAAGAATTTC
The DNA here is from genome assembly GCA_036924085.1 of Ariolimax columbianus. NCBI lineage: Eukaryota > Metazoa > Mollusca > Gastropoda > Stylommatophora > Arionidae > Ariolimax > Ariolimax columbianus. Next base: position 14,717,145 of record JAVGWX010000017.1, on the reverse strand, counting down.
CTCAGTGCTGGATCATCACCGACTCTCAACCATGTGGCTTGCCTCACTCAGGACATCCCTGCCTGACATCTTCTACACCTATCTCTGGAAATCAGAGGTGGCAAAAGGCCACACCCCTCATGGACGTACCTAGGGCTATCCACACAACACTTGACTTATCTGTCTTGGGCTGTTCCATCAACCAAGATCATGGGTTGTCAGTGCAACAGACCCTGGCTGCCTACTAGACTTATTTGATTTCAGGATGTTTATAATGTTGAAACACTGATACAGTGTACAATTTGTTGTCATAACACAGATGTGATCCAGTAATGTTAATGCCACATTGATGTAGCATAGCTATGCATTTCTCACCAGTTTGTTGGGTATGTTCCCAGATGTCTGAGAGCACAGACCCAACATTTGTACCATTATCTCATGCACTTGTACAGAAATATTGATTCAAATAAAATGTCATGTCATGAGTGCTGGAATGTTCAATCTCCTGTCGTAGAATCCCTCAGAGCAAATGGTCACATTTTGTGAGTGAAAGTGTGTCCCTTGTTATTGTTAACAATGGAAACTTCGGCGGGTAAACTAAACAATACAGAGATAATGATGGTAGCACAAGTATTTTTCAGGGAAAAACAACAGAAAAGAAATGTTTACTCTGATCCAATTGACAAATATGCAAATTCTCATACATATCACTGTGTATAGTCGAAAGAGATTATCATGTGAACCGGCTATGTTCAAACTTATGATTTCCTGTTTTTATTCTTTCTTTTGTGTCTGATGTGTACTTGTCATGGTTGTGTGTTTATATTTTCCCTTTTGTGTTTGATGTGTATGTGTTAAGGGTGTATGTAGTCTGAGTTCCAGGCAGATGGGGCTCGAAAGCCTAGGAAGGTAGCTCATCTAGGAGAAGGAAAACTCTGATTTCATCTGAAGCCTTGCAGATAATATATCTGTGTATCTTGTCAGGTTTTGTCAGATATGGCAGTGCAACCTGTTTTCTGATAACTCTGAAAGTTGGTCAACATCTACCAAACCAGACAACCGACGATGTGCGAAGGTGCACACGCAAGAGGGTACAATGTCTTATCCTAAAGTGAGGAAAGACAACCTCAGCGGAGGGTTGTGGTAGGGCAGACCAGGCCCTTAGCTTTGGTTGGCGGCTGTTTAGGAGTGAAGCCCTGACAGGTGAACAGATAGAGCATTGCTCTGCTGATTCGGCAGCTTGCCTTGTTCCAAGTGTATTGGCATTACTTTTCCCTTGGAGTAAGCAAGGCAGATCGAGAGAGGGACTATACTGCATGGGCAATGCAAGGTCTCTATATTTCTGTCGAGCTTTGTACTACTAGCACAATTATAACTATCGTCTGACAAGACAAAAAGAGCCAACGAGTCGTATGCGTAGTCTGATGGGTATATATTAAGGGTGTGTGTACTCTGAAGGGTGTGTGTTTTGCGAGTGTGTAGTCTGATGGGTATGTGTTATGGATGAGTGTACTCTGTATATGTGTTACACGTGTGTAGTTTCCCAATTGTCTCTTATGTACTCTGTTGTGTACATGTTACTGTTGTGGTTTCCCTTTTTGTTACATATAACTGCATCAGTCACTCTCCACTGGTTCCTGTTTTGGGCCATCTTCTTGAACTCTGCCCATGAGGTTTCACTTGCTATGATTCCCACTTCTGCCATTATTTACCAGTCCACTCTTCTCTTTCCTTGTGGGTTCAAGTCTAGCATGTTGTTGAGTTCTCTCGCTAATCTACAGCTGTATTGGTTATTGCTTGGTGTATATGTGCCTGAGAGTTTAGAAAGAAAATTGTACCTGTAATTGTTGTTGTTAATGTTTACATTATCAATCAAAACCTTTCAGCTTTCTGTGGAGTATAGGTCTTCAACTCAGACTTGCCAATCATTCCTGTCCTGTTCCATCCTTTCCACATCTTCCCTGTTGCCTTTATGTTTTTTGCAAGCTCTCTTATCCTGAGTGCTTAGATCTGCCTCTTCTTTTCTTGCCTTGTGGATTCCAAAACAGAGACTGCTTTGTAAAGCCATCAGTTTTTCATATTGTGTGTTCTAATAAACACCAGCGCATTTTTCTTTACATCAAGGTCCCACTGACATCTGTCTGGTTCTTTCCCACAGTTCCATATTAGTGACTTAATCATCATAAGTCATAGTCATAAGCGACTCATTTCTCAACAAGGTATCTTGTGCGGGTTCCAACCCTGTCTCCAATCATGTAGTCTTGTCACAAAGTGTCCAGATGATAGATTGAACCTTTACCGTTGTGTGTGTGTCCCCCAAGTTACAGAGCTATTCAATAAGACTGAGTAGTTTTGAGGTAAGATGTCAGCCTCAGTGCTGGAAGTCGCAGGTTCAAATCATGGTGGAGATTGGGATTTTCTCATGTGGACTTTCTAGTATTAACTCGGATTTATGGGTAGCAGTGATTGAACGGCAGTGTCGCACAAGTTAAAAATCCCCTGGTAGTTGGAAATTGAAAAGAGTAGACTTAACGGCCTCTGGCCAGGCAAAATTCAAAATTATGTTAAAAATCTACCCAATCTATTACGGGATCCTCGCCGATGCTACGGAGTTCGTACATTGTGCTGAGATTCTCCAAAAATATGGAGAAGAACAAAGCACTTATGGGTTAAACCATGTGCAATGACGTTGATTCTTCAACTAAACTAAACAATTTCTTTATGATTTCCATAAGTTCTTTAATAAGCAATATGAGCTACTCTCATCTTCTGTATTTTTCATTGGTTATCTCTATCTGTACCTCCTAGATTGTCTATATTGTTACCTAGACACATGAATGATTCCACATGTTGTAATATTGTATCTCTGACCACAATCAGATTATCACATGGTGCTTTTATTTGCATAATCATTTTTTTGCTCTCTGTGTATCGTCAGATCCAATTTGTTTTCTGTGTATTGTCAGATCCAATATTTGTTCTGTGTATCGTCAGATCAAATTTGTGTTCTGTGTATCGTCAGATCAAATTTGTGTTCTCTGTGTATCATCAGATCCAATTTTTGTGATCAATCATCAATTGAAACTTATTTTATTTTGTATGGTTGTGAGACAGTTCATCAATAAAGTATAGATCAAAGTTTACTGGTAAACAATATTATTTATGTTGGGAAACTAATGTACTTTGACCACATCAAACATCCCAACAGTCTTGAAAAAAGCTATACCTAAAGGTATAGTACCTGGAAGGGGGATCAAGATGTTGAGCAGTGCAAGAGCTGTAGTGGTCAGCGACCCATAGCTGACTGTTAAGGTCAGGGTCAGCAACCCAGAGCTGCCAAGACCTTTCTACACCTCTACGTGGTGATCCTGGATAAAAGGCTGCAACAGAGCAGACTGGTTAAGGAGAAGGGATCGAAGAGGGATGGCTAACCCGGCATTCGAAAATACCTGCTTGTGTTGGCCTGAAAGGTGCAAATATCGCAGTCAAGCTGTAAACTACGACACAACGCATTCCATTCTCCGAACTACATACTGCTATTTACAAAGCTCTTGAGAACAAACGAAGAAGATGGTACCTGGAAAACAAGACAAGAAGCAGAACGAAGAGAAGATTGTCACACAATATTGAAGATGACAGAGATCGAGTCTTACGGATGGCTGTGATGTGAGCAACATTCTGCAAAGGAATCCCACATGATGATGATGTTATTTATATTTCCATGCAGCTGTTGGCACATCATTAGTTCTGAATATATAGGCTACCTTTTTTATTTGACAAATCTGATTTTGACCACTTTGATCAGAACCAAACATAATACCCTTTCTACCACCATAGAATCCTGACAGACACAATTATTGGGATTTATTTAGGCAAGGTAAAGGTAGTCACATAGCAGACACTGCCATTGAGGATGAAGTGTTGAAGACTTCATTGTACTCAGCCAGAGCATTGAGAGATCGGGTGGTCAGTTCCCTTCCTGCATTGTTCCTTCTAGGATTAGCTATAGCTGAACTTAGTTCAACTGTTTTTATGTTTGCTATTGTATGTGTGTGTAGGTCCAGGCATTCTTCGTCTTCGATCAACTGATGCTATGCTTCTAGTCTGATGAGGTTCATGAAGGAGACTGCGTTTCAGGTCTTCGCCAGTCCCCCACAGCTTTTCGAGCATGGTCGTTCCTCCGGGCCAGACTCCCTCTTTTTGGTCTGCATAGGTAGGGCAGTCCTGCAGAATATGTTCTGGTGTTTGCTTGGGTGCTCCACAATCGCACATGGCGGTGTCTCTGAGACCCATTCAATGGAGCTGGACCTTGAGTCTACAATGTCTCTCTTCTAGACACCATAGGCCGGTGAAGATCTTTGTCTGGCCATCTCTGCCAAGTTTGTCTATGCTGTCATTTTCTGGCTTGTATTCTTTGTGCTGGTCTCTCCATTCTGTCCTCATGGATTGTTTGATGAGTGTCTTTGCTTCTTTATAGCTCTGTGGATAGGGAGTCTGCGTGCTGCCACTTAAAGCTATTGTGAGCTCATCTGCTTTCTCGTTTCCAAGGATACCACAGTGGGCCGGAATCCATTGTAGGACTAGATCAGGTTTTTGAGACAGCAATCCGATGTATTTTATTTCATGTGAGAGTCCATCTTGTTTGGGGCTTGAAATAGCTTGTAGTTCCCTCCTGGAGTCTGTTAGAACGACAGTTTTCCTTGTAGTTATGTTTTGGCTGATAAGAATCTGAGTTGCTGTATAAACAGGTGTACTTCAGCTCTGAAATTGGTACAAGTCTCTTCAATGGTATGGAGTGATTTTCTATGTGGCCATTGAGGTGTGTTATGTGGATTCCACTACTTCCCCTTTTGTCTCTCACTGAGGTATTGAAATTGGCTTATTTAGATCATAACGTTGATGCATGTCTGTTGTTCTATATCAACCATATATAATCCTGTAACATCATCACTCACTGTAATCTATCCTAACACCATCACGACAATCTTCTCTACTATAATAATTCCCCCTAAAGCCATAATCTCCTCTAATAACATCATCTTAATCTTGGATAGCATCATAATCTCCCCTAACTCCATAATCTCTGCTAACACCATAATTTCCCCTAACACTATCACTTCAATCTCCCCTAACTCCATAATCTCCCCTAACACCATAATCCCCTACCAGGATAATCTCCCCTATACCATCACCATAGATGTAGGAAAATAAATAAAGCACAGACATCGAAGACTAAAATAAGTTTTAAACAAATTGTGTTAAATGGTATAAGAGTGAGTGAGCCTCAACACACCATATCAAATCAAACTCCTCCAACATGTGGATCACAATCACTGATTGGTTTCTATTTGTCCCTCTGTCCATATCTAATGTCCTCCCCAATAGTGCTTTCCCTGCCACGATGTAAACATTTTCATTGAAGCAAACACAAACATGAAAAGTCCCTGTATTCTTGATCTCCCTAGTGGAGCTAAATGTAATCAGGGTCAGGTGAAACACACTGATCAAGGCCACCTCACATCTGTGATCGCGCTTCCTAGTGGAGCTAAATGTAATCAGGGTCAGGTGAAACACCACCTCAGGTCTGTGATCGCGCTTCCTAGTGGAGCTAAATGTATTCAGGGTCAGGTGAAACACACTGATCAAGGCCACCTCTGGTCTGTGATCACGCTTCCTAGTGGAGCTAAATGTAATCAGGGTCAGGTGAAACACACTGATCAAGGCCACCTCTGGTCTGTGATCGCGCTTCCTTGTGGAGCTAAATGTATTCAGGGTCAGGTGAAACACACTGATCAAGGCCACCTCTGGTCTGTGATCGCGCTTCCTAGTGGAGCTAAATGTAATCAGGATCAGGTGAAACACCACCTCACGTCTGTGATCGCGCTTCCTAGAGGAGCTAAATGTAATCAGGGTCAGGTGAAACACACTGATCAAGGCCAACCCCACATCTGTGATCGCGCTTCCTAGTGGAGCTAAATGTAATCAGTGTCAGGTGAAACATACTGATTAAGGCCACCTCTGGTCTGTGATCACGCTTCCTAGTGGAGCTAAATGTAATCAGGGTCAGGTGAAACACGCTGATCAAGGCCACCTCTGGTCTGTGATCGCGCTACCTGGAAACTGGTGGTGTTAAAGCAGTCTGGCTAACAAAGTGGGGATCGACACTGTAATTCCCCCTAGTAGTGAGTTTAATGAGGAGCCACTCATTGCACTACAGTCTGGAGGACCGTGGTCTACATCATCATGTATGCTTTGGGATATAAGAAGAGCCACCGACCCCCTCAGCATGAGTAGCTTCTATCTATCTTCAGTCCACCTGTGTCGTTAGATGTCGTGGGGAGGTGTGATCTCCTTTGTTTCATATTTTTTTGGCAGTTGAAAATCCGCTGGTGATTGGCCAGATCAATCCCAGTATGAGTATCTTTAAAGAACAAACACAACTTGATTTTCCTAAAACTAGTATTTCTGAAATGTAAAATTCTCTTACGTTTGCTTTGATCCTGTGTGCCTTAATCTCTTTTAACACCATCATCAGTCAACACTAACCAGACACAACAACATACATTTAACTGCGGTCATGTGACTACAAACCGTCACTGATAGTTACCGCTTTTAATGTGTCATCTTGGATTATCCACAACATCTACAAAAATCAAACAACAAACAAGCAAAGTAAAACAAGTTTACACACAAGTACAATTATTGAGTGTAGAAATGTGAATGATTACATTGCAATCTCAAAGCCCTTAATCTTATTCTGCACAATATTCAACTATCAAAACATTCTTATACATACTCCAAACATGCACACATGAAGGATGCTTTCAGATAGCAAAATGCCAGATACATGACCAAATGGGAAACCGAACATACTGGTTACACCAAAAACGATGCCTATTACCAGTTGAACCGAAGAGAGCAGGTCGTTGTCTTCAGACTTCGCAGTGGCCACAATAGACTGAGGTACCACCTATTCAACAAATTGAAGATAGGTGGTACCGACGAATGCCCGTGCGGTACCGGTAAAATGACCGCTGAACGTCTGCTGCAGAACTGCCCGACATACGAGGATCAGAGAGAGCAGATGTGGCCATCACCAGTGGAACTGCAAGACAAGCTCTATGGCAGTGTCGACAGCCTCAGGATGACCGCCGCTTTTTTCGAAAAAATAATGGTTACTGTCTGACTGCGTACGAAGAAGAAGATAGCAAAATATATGCCCACGTATTCAAACAATGGTTACTTACAACATAAATACACAAAGTTCAAGTGCTCATACTTGACATGCCTACACACAATCCATTATGGTCATTTCACATTTGGTATTTTTTCTTTGGCTTCCAATCTCTGGGCTAATCATGCGGAATGCATGTAGATATAATACCTATGGTAGAACAAAAAATGTCTGCCTCCTAGAGTCTTGGCTACTGTCAGAAATTCAAGAAATAGAACTATCAAGAAACAACAAATTGGTAGCTGAATTGTACAAGACTGATGTCTTACTCTCAAACCACCTTAACGGCCAAATGAAGTGGTAATCCTTTCACCCCAAAATCTGAAAATATTGATCCATGTGTCACAATTCATTTTCTGGGTGACCAAATATGTTTGGTCTCAAATACTACCTTATATAGGCAGGATGGGCATGGAAGTGTGGTCATAATGTCAGGAAGTCAAGTTATTTTGTGGAGAGCTACACTAAAATGACTGCTCCCATAAGTTAACAGTTTGCAAATTTTAAAAGGGGGAGTAAGAAAATAGCTTATACTTCAGATATGCTGACGACACAGTTTCACTAGCTGAAAGCAAACATAAGCCAGGTCTTCTGATTGGACATTAACACTGAGAAAATGATAACTACCAAAGCAGACTCGACATTTACTCTCTAGATAAAAATAGATTGTCAAATAGCGGAACAGGTCATAAGCTTATCCTATCTTGGAAATAAAATAAAATGGGAATCAGGAAAAGAATAGAGATTGCCAAATTAGTTTTCAACCAACATGAGTCACATATTTACATCCAAACTAGTCATTGTGTAGACTCATCTTTATTGTATAGCGTAGCAATGTGGACAATGAACAAACAATTGGAGAAGAGAATTGATGACTGAAATGTAGATAAATAGAAAGAAGGGTGAATCTCCTGGAAAGAAAAGAAAACAAATAATGGTCTTGAAAAAATGAGAAGTGCAAATTGAGTAGTTCATCAAAATATTTTGGTTACTTAAATAGACATAACACCTTGCTGGCTGGAAACAATTCTGAAAGGAAAGGTAGAAAGTAGAGAAACACGGCTTTAAGTGGGAGTATAACATCAAATGATGGACAGGGAAAAGTCTGGCAGATGGTACCATCAAGGCGAGAGATAGGAGTTGTTGAAGATCCATTGAAGCTGACCTTTCATTGAGTGAGAAACTTTCTGATGATGTTCAAGCTTGCTAGTCATACATTCAGTGAGAAACTTTCTGATGATGTTCAAGCTTGCTAGCCATACATTCAGTGTTAACTTTCTGATGATGTTCAAGCTTGCTAACCATACATTCAGTGAGAAACTTTCTGATGATGTTCAAGCTTGCTAGCCATACATTCAGTGAGAAACTTTCTGATGATGTTCAAGCTTGCTAGCCATACATTCAGTGAGAAACCCTCTGATGATGTTCAAGCTTGCTAGCCATACATTCAGTGAGAAACTTTCTGATGATGTTCAAGCTTGCTAACCATACATTCAGTGAGAAACTTTCTGATGATGTTCAAGCTTGCTAGCCATACATTCAGTGAGAAACTTTCTGATGATGTTCAAGCTTGCTAGCCATACATTCAGTGAGAAACGGGGACAGCGTGGGCTAGTGGTTAAGTGACACGGCTCACATCACGGAGGTGCTAGGTTCGATCCCCATCACAGCACCAGCCATTACCCCGGGGAAGCAAACCCTTAAAAAATGCAGGAGGAAGCAGACCCTTACATAAAATACATTCTGAAGTCGATGCACTGGGCCGACAGGCGCAAAATAAAAACTGTAGTGCAACGCACACCGCCTTGGGGAATAGAGAAATAAGCGAATACAAAAGAAAATTAAAAAATGTGAGAAACTTTCTGATATGTTCAAGCATGCTAGCCATACTTTCTGATGATGTTCAAATATGCTAGCCAAACTCTCTGATGCTGTTCAACCATGCTAGCCAAACTCTCTGATGCTGTTCAACCATGCTAGCCAAACTTTCTGATGATGTTCAAATATGCTAGCCAAACTCTCTGATGCTGTTCAACCATGCTAGCCAAACTTTCTGATGATGTTCAACCATGCTAGCCATACTTTCTGATGATGTTCAAATATGCTAGCCAAACTTTCTGATGTTCAAATATGCTAGCCAAACTTTCTGATGATGTTCAAATATGCTAGCCAAACTTTCTGATGATGTTCAAATATGCTAGCGAAACTCTCTGATGCTGTTCAACCATGCTAGCCAAACTTTCTGATGATGTTCAAATATGCTAGCCAAACTTTCTGATGATGTTCAAATATGCTAGCCAAACTCTCTGATGCTGTTCAACCATGCTAGCCAAACTTTCTGATGATGTTCAACCATGCTAGCCATACTTTCTGATGATGTTCAAATATGCTAGCCAAACTCTCTGATGCTGTTCAACCATGCTAGCCAAACTCTCTGATGATGTTCAACCATGCTAGCCATACTTTCTGATGATGTTCAACCATGCTAGCCATACTCTCTGATGATGTTCAACCATGCTAGCCATACTTTCTGATGATGTTCAACCATGCTAGCCATACTTTCTGATGATGTTCAAGCATGCTGGCCATACATGGTAAAGAGAAACTTTCTCGTGATGTTCAAGCATGCTAGTGTTCAGCCTGTTATAAATTGCCTCTCCAGATGTATACAATTGATGGAACAAGTTAGAAGCAGAGCATATAAACCACCAACAACAACAAAAATATGTGTATTACCAGCCCAATAGAAGTAAATAAGTTTCAATCCTGAGACCCCACATGGGCAACAACAAAAAACATCTATTAACTCTTTATACTTTGATTAGACATGTCAAGCCTGCTTGTAAAACATCAATTTGTTTCGGTCGACTTCTAGCACATGTGCTACATTTTGTAATTTAGTTAGGGGTTTGAAATGACCTAAATCATGTCTGATGATTCGACGTATGCTTTCTTTTAGTATTGAGTTATTTCTGTCAGGTTTGCATTTACAAACGTGGTGAATTTTTAAAGTTGTCCTTTATATGCAATGAAATTGGGACGCCAAGCCCTGAGAAAGTCAGCGACGCTGTTTGCAGTGCCATGCATGAGAAAGTCAGGGTGGCTGGTCGTGCATGAGAAAGTCAGGGTGGCTGGTCGTGCATGAGAAAGTCAGGGTGGCTGGTCGAGCATGAGAAAGTCAGGGTGGCTGGTCGAGCATGAGAAAGTCAGGGTGACTGGTCGAGCATGAGAAAGTCAGGGTGGTTGGTCGAGCATGAGAAAGTCAGGGTGGCTGGTCGAGCATGAGAAAGTCAGGGTCGATGGTCGAGCATGAGAAAGTCAGGGTCGATGGTCGAGCATGAGAAAGTCAGGGTGGCTGGTCGAGCATGAGAAAGTCAGGGTGGCTGGTCGAGCATGAGAAAGTCAGGGTGGCTGGTCGAGCATGAGAAAGTCAGCGTGGCTGGTCGAGCATGAGAAAGTCAGGGTGGCTGGTCGAGCATGAGAAAGTCAGGGTGGCTGGTCGAGCATGAGAAAGTCAGGGTGGCTGGTCGAGCATGAGAAAGTCAGGGTGGCTGGTCGAGCATGAGAAAGTCAGGGTGGCTGGTCGAGCATGAGAAAGTCAGGGTGGCTGGTCGAGCATGAGAAAGTCAGGGTGGCTGGTCGAGCATGAGAAAGTCAGCGTGGCTGGTCGAGCATGAGAAAGTCAGGGTGGCTGGTCGAGCATGAGAAAGTCAGGGTGGCTGGTCGAGCATGAGAAAGTCAGCGTGGCTGGTCGAGCATGAGAAAGTCAGGGTGGCTGGTCGAGCATGAGAAAGTCAGGGTGGCTGGTCGAGCATGAGAAAGTCAGCGTGGCTGGTCGAGCATGAGAAAGTCAGGGTGGCTGGTCGAGCATGAGAAAGTCAGGGTGGCTGGTCGAGCATGAGAAAGTCAGGGTGGCTGGTCGAGCATGAGAAAGTCAGGGTGGCTGGTCGAGCATGAGAAAGTCAGGGTGGCTGGTCGAGCATGAGAAAGTCAGGGTGGCTGGTCGAGCATGAGAAAGTCAGGGTGGCTGGTCGAGCATGAGAAAGTCAGGGTGGCTGGTCGAGCATGAGAAAGTCAGGGTGGTTGGTCGAGCATGAGAAAGTCAGGGTGGCTGGTCGAGCATGAGAAAGTCAGGGTGGCTGGTCGAGCATGAGAAAGTCAGGGTGGCTGGTCGAGCATGAGAAAGTCAGGGTGGCTGGTCTAGCATGAGAAAGTCAGCGTGGCTGGTCGAGCATGAGAAAGTCAGGGTGTCTGGTCGAGCATGAGAAAGTCAGCGTGGCTGGTCGAGCATGAGAAAGTCAGGGTGGCTGGTCGAGCATGAGAAAGTCAGGGTGGCTGGTCGAGCATGAGAAAGTCAGGGTGGCTGGTCGAGCATGAGAAAGTCAGGGTGGCTGGTCAAGCATGAGAAAGTCAGCGTGGCTGGTCGAGCATGAGAAAGTCAGGGTGGCTGGTCGAGCATGAGAAAGTCAGGGTGGCTGGTCGAGCATGAGAAAGTCAGGGTGGCTGGTCGAGCATGAGAAAGTCAGCGTGGCTGGTCGAGCATGAGAAAGTCAGGGTGGCTGGTCGAGCATGAGAAAGTCAGGGTGGCTGGTCGAGCATGAGAAAGTCAGGGTGGCTGGTCGAGCATGAGAAAGTCAGGGTGGCTGGTCAAGCATGAGAAAGTCAGCGTGGCTGGTCGAGCATGAGAAAGTCAGGGTGGCTGGTCGAGCATGAGAAAGTCAGGGTGGCTGGTCGAGCATGAGAAAGTCAGGGTGGCTGGTCGAGCATGAGAAAGTCAGCGTGGCTGGTCGAGCATGAGAAAGTCAGGGTGGCTGGTCGAGCATGAGAAAGTCAGGGTGGCTGGTCGAGCATGAGAAAGTCAGGGTGGCTGGTCGAGCATGAGAAAGTCATGGTCATTGGTCAAGCATGTCCTGTGAGGCTTCCAGATGTGAGTTGCTTCTGCTCCATCATTACCAGCTTTGGCACAAATTTCTGAGAAACTCTATATATGACCAAATCCTCGCTTAAAATGGAGTGTACTGAACCAATGCTTATCTCCACCTTGTCCTCAGGTTCTCACATGATGACACAACAGTTCTGCATGACCAAGAACGAAGTCCGCATTTGGTCAATGATCGTGTCATTATAGTTTGTTGAGAGCATATCAAAACATGGTCCGCTCTCCACTGATCTGCGGCCATCTTTGAAATGATTGTACACCTTCCTTAATTCGTGCGATGCTCATGGCATCGTCGCCAAAAGCCTGCTGAATCTTCCGAACGACTTTCACTTAGGTATTGCCAAGCTTTTGGCAAAAATTGATGTAATATAATTCAAGTCATTCCACCATTTCCTGAAAATGAAAATCTGAGGTCGTTCACCCCATGCACTCACTCACAGACTAATGTTGGACAAGATCCATGCATGAACTGGTGGACACCTACCATGCTTTATTTGTTTTCACTGGAAAAATTAAGGTATGATACATTTTCTTAGCCCTGAAGTGTGGAGGCTTCTACCTTACTTACTTAGTCAATCCTCATCTACCCTGAGGTGTAGAGAGGTTTGCCAGAGAGATCGCCAGACTGTTCTATCTGCCATACTTCATCTGGCCTGGTTCCAGTCCAGTCCTCAGTCACTGTCGTATATTGTCTTTCCAGCAAACTTTGGGACGTCCTTGGGATTTGGATCCCATGATTGCCGTGGTACCGGGTTCTCTCTCATTCTATAGACATGACCAAACCATGGCTGTTGAGACTTCTCCACCACTCGAACATGCAGGGGATGAGCTTCGAGATGTTGACGTATTGTCGGGTTTGGGATCTTGTTCATTCGACCACCTTTCTTAAGATCGTCCTCTCTGAGGATTGCAGCTGACTTTCTGGGGTTTTGGTCATTGCCCATGACACATATATTTGTCAGGACAAGTATATATGTAAACTGGTATACATCTCTATTTGTTATCTTACTTAATTGTCTTTTGCTGGGAAATCCTGTTTATTGCATTGAAGGGTCTACAAAGTGCTGCCTTATGTGTGACTAACTCTTCTTTGATGCCTCCCTTATGGTCTATTACTGCTCCAAGATATTTGAATTGTGTTAGAGTATTTTCTGAACCATATCTTCCTAGTGGTATATCATAGCTGAAAATGTCTGGCTCTGAGGTAAAAGTCACATTGAAACTCTTTTAAACATTAATTAAAATTAATAAAACATACTGTCATGTTTCAACTTAGCTCAAGAAAATAAATCATAATCTTTACATCTGAAAGTAATGACTCAGAGAATACTCAAGTATCCTACTCTTTATGTATAGAACAGAAACAAGATGTTAGACAAGTGCAAACTGTTACATGTCAAATGCTAAACTGAACCTACAACAACAATGAAAATAAACAACAACAAGCAGCATTTCGTGTAAAAGTTCACATCAGAGGGCCCCACATAAAATAAATTATTATAATAAGCTAAAGCCATATCCTATAAATTGCGGTCATTCAAATATTTGCAACAATAAATATCATCACAATTTTCACATGTCTGACAACCAAATTAAACACCAAGCTATAAAATGGATGATGTGGTTCGACTCAATCAGAGTGAAGCAAGACCACTTGGCTGTAAAATGGATGATGTGGTTCGACTCCTTCAGAGTGAAACAAGAAACCCGTTTTATCAAATGTATTAATTTGTGTTTGTTACAGGTCCCAGAAAAATGTGACCAACAATTAACAATATAGGCTAAAATGTGCATTTTATCATTGTTGTATCCCTTAAGTAGGACACGAGAACGTGTATAAAAAAAAGAAAGAAAAGAGAATAGCGGGGGAGGGGGGGGGGGGGGGGGGCGTGCCTTCGGTGGTCTTGAGGAAAGGTGTCTGCCTCGGATGTAAGAGGTTGCGGGTTCGAATCACGGTGAAGACCGGGATTTATTTTTCATGTGGATCTTCTGGTAAAGATTCACCTGATCTCTGGGTAGTGGGATCGGACCCCTGATCTCTGGGTAGTGACATCGGACCCCTGATCTCTGGGTAGTGAGATCGGACTCCCATGTTCAGTGTAGAGCAGTGTTAAAAATTCCTTGGCAGTTGGAAATCGAAAAGAGTAGGCTAAACGGCCGCTGCTCTGACAAAAATTCAAGTTAAAAATCTACACAAGTTGTTCGTACCTTTCCCCAGGTGGTTTGTTCCCCAGGTGGTTTGTTCCCCAGGTGGTTTGTTAGGAGCAGCTATAGATGGCGCCTAGCTGGCTGCGGGTTTACTTAGTTCTAGTATTTGAGTCTATTAAGATGGACTTGCACATCTGTTAAACTACCCTCCAAGAAACTGGTTGGATACAGACTCTGTAGAGTCTTCTAAACCAGTATAAAGATGTTTAGGTTAGGACACAAAGAGCCGAATGAGTAAAAATGTGATAATCAAAGTAGGAAAGTAAAAAAATTACATTTCCACAGACTACTACAGGAGATAGCTGGAGAAACTGCTTACAGTTTCTGAGTATAGAAAAAGTTTAGAACATGTATTAGGGAATTGCATATAACATAAAAGCAGTTCTAAATGTATAAATAACATAAGAAAGTAATACAGTAAGCTCATACAAAATTATATAAATAAATGGTTCTACTTCTTGTTGTAGACATTGGTACACAACCATTTATGGTATCTGACTGACAGAGTGGTTTGAATGTTTATTTTTCATGAAGGGACCAAGTTCGTTCCCCTGTCTCTTTCAACACACAGCTCAGCTATAACAGGGTAACTCAGCAAAGGTATGGTGACGAGAAAAGTGAAAATTAAATCAAAGCTGCGTCAGTTTTGAAGGCCAAAACTATATTAAAAAGGAACATATATAATTCAGGCTCAGTTAGTTCACTGCGATAGAAATAAAATAAAACCCACATTACAACTACAAGATCTTCATCAGGGACAAAGAACAAATAAAAGCATCTATCAAATGACAACGTCCACAATATGTAAGGTGGCAACCATTAGCCAGAGAGTGGCTAATAATGTGAATCACAGTATGCCACATAGGACAGAGTAAGCCAAACAAGAAATGATCAATGTGATTACACATAAACACGAATATGATCAAATGTGTACAAATGAATAAATACATACATTCACACCTAAGCACAAATACAAATATGTATAATACATCAACCAATGAGTATACCCACTAACACATACCACTACATGTACACATTTATATATTGTGAGAGACGCATTTATATAAACATATGCACATACAGATACAAGTGCATTTATAAGGAGATGCCTAAATTAATGTATAAACATAATAATAAGAGAGAAATGTAAAGAAAGAGGAAGGGAGAGAGCAACATAAAGGAATGTGCAAGGGAGCTTACATAAGAGTAAGGAATGTATTCAAACCATGAGGTTTAAGGTACACCATAAGGAAGGTTAAATAATTTCCAAGCAAAACCTGTGTTGATCGTTTGCAGAGTAGAAGATGATGCCAGTGACACTGATATCAACCGTAACCTGGTGTCCGGGCTATTGAAATGGTTGGCCACTGGAGAGCTAGAGTTATTCTAAATGTTTTTGAAGTGTTGAAGGAAGCAGACACTGAGTTCAAGACCAGTTTCCTTGACTATTTCATGTTGTGGCTGTGACAAATAATAAAGAAGATTAATCTGCACAAATTGCAGGTGAACCCTTCTTTTATCTCAAAGGATGCTTTAGGAAAATCCAAGGAACATGTATGGATGACATAACATGTTATGTAACAACATTTATTGTTACAGTACAAAGTGGCGCGGTGGTCATGATGTGCGTTTTGAATTGCCTACCGAAGTAGGATCAAGAAATATCACATGGAAGAATCAGAATGAAGGATTGGGAGATGACAGAAAAAGATCTCACAGATAGAGGAAAAGATCTCACAGATAGAGGAAAAGATCTCATGTATTGAGGAGATGTGAAAATGAAAAGAAAGAATCAGTTTCACGTGGTCAGATGGTGGCTGATTGGAAGGGGTGAGCGTGTCAGTTTGAGCGATACGTATGACACTCTGGAGCATACAGATAATGGACAGCTTCAGGGTAGATACACTAGAATGTGATGTTGCCGTGGCATATAAGGGAACTAGGTATCCCAACTCATAAAAGCTGAGGCTTAGTATAATCAAGTCTCTAACACTTCATCTCGTAGCATTTGATTGTTTTTACATCCCTCCACATGTAAACCTAGGTTGGAGGGCTTGCATGCTCCAAAGATCCCCGGAGTTATGTCGGAGGGATTATTACAGCTGGACAGGTCCTTGTGGAAGGGCCAGACAAAAAGGCTGAGTAGCAGGTGGAGCTCTATATGTGTAGCTGCAGAACCCACTGACAAGTGGTATACACTCTGGGCTGCACCAACCCATCTCCCTTCCCTGTGTTAAATGCATTCTTTTCTTGTTCTTTGCTATTTATCAATTATCCTCATGGATGATGAAAAGACACAGGCCAGTGGACATTGCACCTCTGCCCCTATGTGACAATCTTCCAGGTGGCAGGGAATGTCAGACGGGCTATCAATTATAGATGAGGTGACATGATTGAGGAATGATGAGATGCCGACTTGGATGTGTGCGATTCATGTCTGGTGTGTCTGCCGCAGACGGATTTGTCGGACCGAAAGGTGCAAATATCGCAGTCAAACTGTAAACTAGCGACACAACGTAATCCTTTCTCCGGACTACATTCTGCTTCTTGCAAAGCCCTGTTCAGGGCTTGGAAGCGGGAGATTTAGAATGAACGCGGAAGAAGAAGATGATGATGTCTGGCAGGACATGACGATCCTGCATCACCAATGCACTGGACTGCTTCCCTGTGGGGATACTTAAAGAATGTGTCTATACACTCCCCTTGGATATCATGTTGCATCTAAGACAGCAGAGGAAGACGTGTGCTTTTGTCTGTGAGGTATTGGAATGCCAAGAGCTGCCAGCTCACAGTTAAAGGGATTAGATTATCATCATACCAAAGAAAGGAAAAGACAAAACAGATCCAAATGGATACAGGCCTATCAGCCTACTGAGCTGTGTCGGCAAACTGTTGGAACGTATGATAAACACCAGACTGATGTGGCATCTGGAAGAAAAACGGATACTAATTCCACAGCAAGCAGGCTTTAGACAGCACAGATCCACTGAGGACCAGGTCATCCTCATAGCCCAGGAAATAGAAGATGCCTACCAGGAGCAAAAGCATACAGTAGCGGTTTGGGTGGACCTGGAAAAGGCATTTGACAAAGTCTGGAAAGATGGACTTAGAGTCAAGCTAAGAAGAAGTGAAGTTTGTGGGAAAATGTACAAGCAGATCAACCACTACCTCAAAAACAGAACGGCCAGAGTCCAAGTACAAGGGCAGATGAGCAAAAAGGTGACACTTGAGCAGGGAGTACCCCAAGGGGGAGTACTGTCACCCACACTCTTCCTGGTGTATATAAATGACATTACAGAGAATATACCAAGAAGAGTTCACAGCTCAATGTTTGCAGACGATCTGGTTATGTGGACCTCTGAAAAGAAACTCACCATAGCAAGAAATCGGATGCAGCAGGCCCTAACATCGCTGGAATAGTGGGCGAACTCATGGCTGGTCAAAATGAACAAGGAAAAGACCACATGTACAATATTCTCGCTATCAATCAAACCCCAAAACACCAAATTAAGTCTAAACGGCAAATACCTACAGCCAAACGACAACCCAAACTATCTGGGAGTCACATTTGATCGGCACATGACATGGAAAAGTCAGATCAAGAGAAACCGAATGTGAGCCAGAGAAAGAATGGCAATCATGAGGAAACTTGCTGGCACAAGCTGGGGAGCAGACGAAAGTATACTAAAGAAACTGTACACTGGAAGAGTGAGACCAGTTCTCGAGTATGGCATTGCGGCATGGACAACAGCAGCAAAGGCGAACTTCGATAAAGTTAGCCAACTCCAAAACCAAGCCATGAGAGTTATAACAGGAGGCATGAAGTCAACGCCAATTGTAGAACTTGAAAAGATTACAAAACTGCAATCCATGGCCGACAGAAGAGACTGCAGAGCCCAGCTGCAATCAGAGAAACTCCGAAGACTGACTGACCATCCAATGCACCAGAGACTAAACAATTTCGGAAGTGGGAAACTAAAGCGAAGAAACTTTGCAGAAATAGCCAAAGCAAAGATGCACGAAAACCCCATGAACGCACTAACAACACCAAAGCCCATCCCTACTGTACGAAAATCTACCTGGAGGCAGCATATATTTCCAAGAGGTGGTAGAAAATATACCAGGTATTAGAAACAAAAACTGCCAGTCTGAAAAAGAAAAGAGATACTACCTTGAGTTACATAACGGAAAACTACCCAAGCATGGACTGGACCCATGCATAATACACCGACGGTTCCGTAACAAATACAACACAGTACGGAGGGGCAGGAGCATTCCTGAGCCTACCAAATGGCAGAAAAATAACAATCATTCGCTACTGGAAAATACACAAGCAATTTCAGAGCGGAGGCAGAGCCACTGAGGGCGGCAGTGGAAGAAATGGTGACAGGTAAAAGGAATGAAAGCCCCATAGTCCTGCTTACAGATGCACTGGCCGTAGTCACAGCACTGAAAAGCCAGAAAAATACTGAACTAAATGATTTAAGAGCAGTACTCTGTAAATTATGCCAGCAGGCCGCACCAAAAAGAGTAGTGGTGCAGTGGGTTCCATCTCACTGCAACATCCAAGGCAACGAGGAGGCAGACAGACTGGCAAAAGAAGGTGCAAAACTACCACAACCTGATACTAGTATGGCATACGAAGAGTCTAGATACATGACCAAATGGGAAACCGAACATACTGGCTACACCAAAAACGATGCCTATTACCAGTTGAACAGAAAATAGCAGGTCGTGGTCTTCAGACTTCGCACTGGCCACAATAGACTGAGGTACCACCTATTCAACAAATTGAAGATATGTGGACCTGACGAATGCCCGTGTGGTACCGGGAAAATGACCGCTGAGCATTTGCTGCAAAACTGCCCGACATACGAGGATCAGAGAGAGCAGATGTGGCCATCACCAGTGGCAACACTAGACAAGCTCTATGGCAGTGTCGACAGCCTCAGGATGACGGCTGCTTTTTTCGAAAAAATAATGGTTACTGTCTGACTGCGTACGATGAAGAAGAAGAAGAAGAAGATTATCATCATTGTTCTTACACAACATTTGGACAAGAACAGCATAAATATCTTTACAATTCTCATGTCAATGATAGTTTCCTGTTCTCTTTTAGTTACTGTATGTTACAACCATGGGTACAAAATTGAATTCATGTTTTCCTTGTCAAAATTGAAGCCAAAATGAGGTTTCATGTTTTCCTTGCCAAAATTGAATAATCCAAAATGAGGTTTCTTAACGTCTTTATACTGGTTTAGAAGACTATGCAGAGTCTGTAAAGAACCAGTTTCATTTAGATTACCTTGTTCTAAAAGCTATGCTCGTCCAATTTATTCTTAAATGAATTAATTGTCCCTGCCTCCACTACCTGCGGCAATGCATTCCAAGCATTCACCATTCTCTGACTAAAAAATGTTTTCCTAATATCTAATTTGGACCTCTCGTCAGTTAATTTGTAGCTATGCCCTCTTGTTCTTGTGAGTGGCTGTATTTTGAAAAACTTGTTATAGTCTAATTTATTCATTCCTCTGATCATCTTATAATGAATGCGCAGCTTTCATATAATGAAGTGCATGTTCAGTTATATTTATGACTTTGATAACGTATTAAACAACTGATTTTTTATGCGAAGGAATAAGAGCTTTAAGATCCGCGAAATGACTTATTTTATCAGACCAATCAATGTTCATGCATCTGGATTACACACAGGTATTCAATAGAAGTTTGATCCAGACTTCTGACTGGTACACAGACGACAGTAACTGTGATATGGTGTTCATGAATAATGCAACAAAATACAAATACATGTGTGAGTAAAAGAAAATTAATATGGTATTTTCCTTCCATATTAATGACATTAAACATTTCATACTAATTAATTCGTTTATTGTGAATAGTTCACGTCATAGATCATTACCTTATCCTTGTTTAAATGTTCAGATCACAATTTGCTTAATAATTTGTGAATTGTATTTTGAACAAAACTATTTGACTTATGGAGTTGCTATACTTGCTTTACGCTGTCTGACACAAATCTGGCAAACTCATGTAAAGGGTTAAAAACAGGGTTAAAAGGGTTAAAAACAGTTATTCTGAGTAATTTGAAGAGAACACATCTACACACTTCCTGGTTGACCATAAAAAAGCTAACTTGGCACTGACTTTTATTACCCCACTTTTAAACCATCCCACAAATCTGGCAAACTCATGCAGACTATGTAAAGGGTTAAAAACAGTTATTCTGAGTAATTTGAAGAGAACACATCTACACACTTCCTGGTTGACCATAAAAAAGCTAACTTGGCACTGACTTTTATTACCCCACTTTTAAACCATCCCACAAATCTGGCAAACTCATGCAGACTATGTAAAGGGTTAAAAACAGTTATTCTGAGTAATTTGAAGAGAACACATCTACACACTTCCTGGTTGACCATAAAAAAGCTAACTTGGCACTGACTTTTATTACCCCACTTTTAAACCATCCCACAAATCTGGCAAACTCATGCAGACTATGTAAAGGGTTAAAAACAGTTATTCTGAGTAATTTGAAGAGAACACATCTACACACTTCCTGGTTGACCATAAAAAAGCTAACTTGGCACTGACTTTTATTACCCCACTTTTAAACCATCCCACAAATCTGGCAAACTCATGCAGACTATGTAAAGGGTTAAAAACAGTTATTCTGAGTAATTTGAAGAGAACACATCTACACACTTCCTGGTTGACCATAAAAAAGCTAACTTGGCACTGACTTTTATTACCCCACTTTTAAACCATCCCACAAATCTGGCAAACTCATGCAGACTATGTAAAGGGTTAAAAACAGTTATTCTGAGTAATTTGAAGAGAACACATCTACACACTTCCTGGTTGACCATAAAAAAGCTAACTTGGCACTGACTTTTATTACCCCACTTTTAAACCATCCCACAAATCTGGCAAACTCATGCAGACTATGTAAAGGGTTAAAAACAGTTATTCTGAGTAATTTGAAGAGAACACATCTACACACTTCCTGGTTGACCATAAAAAAGCTAACTTGGCACTGACTTTTATTACCCCACTTTTAAACCATCCCACAAATCTGGCAAACTCATGCAGACTATGTAAAGGGTTAAAAACAGTTATTCTGAGTAATTTGAAGAGAACACATCTACACACTTCCTGGTTGACCATAAAAAAGCTAACTTGGCACTGACTTTTATTACCCCACTTTTAAACCATCCCACAAATCTGGCAAACTCATGCAGACTATGTAAAGGGTTAAAAACAGTTATTCTGAGTAATTTGAAGAGAACACATCTACACACTTCCTGGTTGACCATAAAAAAGCTAACTTGGCACTGACTTTTATTACCCCACTTTTAAACCATCCATTTGGTCAGTATTCTCACATCCCAAACCCATTTCTTATTGTCTACAAGACCAACATCAATAAATATATTTCCACATGGCTTAATGAATGAGGATGCATTCTGAAAAATGTACTTTTAGAACACATAATTAATGTAATATCAAACGCACACAATTTGTACAGTTTAGGTCACAGCCATCAATTTCAAAATAATTCAGTCTGAAGGTGTTGAAGAATAAATAACATTTTGGTAGAGAAGTTGTGTCCTTATAGTTTCAGCAATGTTAAACTCACGGCAGGGATCAAGATGCTGAGCAGCACATGAGCTGCAGTGGTCAGTGACTCATAACTGACTGCTAGCGTCAGGGCCAGCGAACCAGAGCTGCCAAGACCCTTCTACACCTCCACGCGGTGATCTTGGATAAGAGGCTGTAGCAGGGCAGACTGGCTAAGGAGAAGGGATCAAAGAGGAAATGCTAACCCGAAGAAGGGATCAAAGAGGAAATGCTAACCCGGTACTAAAAAAATGCTTGCTGGAGCCGGATGTGTTGGACCGAAAGGTGCAAATATCGCAGTCAAGCTGTAAACTATGACACAACGCATTCCGTTCTCTGGACTACATTCTGCTACTTTAGCCCTTTCAGTGTTTAGTAGCAGGAGATTGAGAATGAACAAAGCCAAGCCAAGCCAAACTCACTGCATATTCCTACTATATTCAATTACATGGCAATGTTGTTAATGTGGCTACAGCAGTGAAATGGCTCTTGCCCTTCAACCCATTACCTTGCAGTAGTTACTGCATGACAACTAAATGTTACAAAAAGGTTACAGTTACAAATTGAGTTGAGTCTTAGCTTGGAGTGAAATTGAGTATGAACTCTCGATGCCATCTAAATGTTTCCAAAGGGTACCCAACCACATGCACTCTGACAACAATAACTCAGTTACTGGTCTTCTTGTGGAGGGACCTGTTCTAGTTGAAAGGTAGAGGGTGAAATCAGTCTCTGGCACTCAAAAATCAGAATGGTTAACACATTGACTTCCATGTGCTGCTCAGGGAACGAGAGAGAGAAGTTTATCAGTGCCACACAGAACGAGAGAGAAGTTTATCAGTGCCACACAGAACAAGAGAGAGAAAGTTTATCAGTGCCACACAGAACGAGAGAGAGAAGTTTATCAGTGCCACACAGAACCAGAGAGAGAAGTTTATCAGTGCCACACAGAACCAGAGAGAGAAGTTTATCAGTGCCACACAGAACCAGAGAGAGAAGTTTATCAGTGCAACACAGAACGAGAGAGAGAGAAGTTTATCAGTGCCACACAGAACCAGAGAGAGAAGTTTATCAGTGCCACACAGAATGAGAGAGAGAAGTTTATCAGTGCCACACAGAACGAGAGAGAGAAAGTTTATCAGTGCCACACAGAACGAGAGAGAGAAGTTTATCAGTGTCACACAGAATGAGAGAGAAGTTTATCAGTGCCACACAGAGCCAGAGAGAGAAGTTTATCAGTGCCACACAGAACGAGAGAGAGAAGTATATCAGTGCCACACAGAGCCAGAGAGAGAAGTTTATCAGTGCCACACAGAACGAGAGAGAGAAGTATATCAGTGCCACACAGAACGAGAGAGAGAAGTTTATCAGTGCCACACAGAATGAGAGAGAGAATTTTATCAGTGCCACACAGAACCAGAGAGAGAAGTTTATCAGTGCCACACAGAATGAGAGAGAGAAGTTTATCAGTGCCACACAGCGCCAGAGACATTTATCGGTGCCAGATAGCACCAGTGACATTTATCAGTGCCACATAGAACCAGAGAGGTTTGCTTATCAGCACCCATTTATTGGTAGCAATAACTTCACTGAGCCACTCCTCTTCTACCCCTGAGGTATTTTTTGTGGCCTGACGTGCCATTGCATGATAGACGGTCCTCCTTGATGCAGGTCACTATTAAGTAGGAATTTTGTTACCTTTAGAATTCTTGCCTGAACAGTGGTTAACAGCCTCCTCTTTTCAGTTCTCAAGTGCCAAGGGTTCTTTTAGGTGCATAACATGTACACTGGACCTCCAAGTTTTTCATCCATCTCAGATAGGACTAGATGCTGATCCTACCTCCTTTAACACCAGGGGAAGCTTGAAACTTGTGAGATCTGAACCACCCACCGTTTCTCGCTTTTGTTCGTTAATTTCTTGAGAGGTGAGCACCTTACCTCCCAGTTATAATGATACCCTTGCTAGCATTAACATCAATGAAAAATGTACCATGCATTTTTCAATCCAGTCCAACATTTTAACTGACCACAGGAAGTATCATTTTTTTCAAAACTGTTGCTTAATATGTTCAATGTGGAAAACAGCAATCAAGAATTAAAACTACATAGAGAATTGTTCAATTCAGTAGCTAATTCTAGGTGACATCTTACCATAGAAGCAATTCATCTAGAATGGCAACCGACCTCAAACCCCTTGTGCCTTGCAGGTAGGATGAGGACAGCCAAATGCTAGAATGAGTTAACCCATAATTAAAAAGAAAGATATATGCTCTGGCTGAAATGTGCAGTCCAACTTTAAAATGAGGCACTTTGCTCAAACAGAAGTGACATGCAAAAAAGTGACAAATTCATCAAATTACATTCAGAGTATATTATATACGCAATCAGCTAGGCATGTGCTTGCCCCTCTATTTTATCCATAAAACACCAAGGATCCAAAGCCTAGCATATACCTGCTATTCTGTCTTATCCACAAAACACCAAGGATTCAAAGCTAAGCATGTGTCAGCCAGCATATCTTCTCCACAGAACACCAAGGATTAAAAGCCAGGCATGTGTCGGCCAGTCTATCTTATCATGCAGCATTTCAAGTGATATTTAAATGCAAAGATGAAAAGAAACAATCAAAATGTACAACAAGTAAATAAATAATAGATTTCTGCACACACACAAAAATCGCCATCAACAAGCCGCATATACAAATAAATATGCATATGAATATATCCATGCAACTGTGTCTTCTTTGGTTAATATAATATTTTGTTACATTTACAACTATTTTTAATGAAATGCTACATTTTCTTGTCAGTCTTAAAAGCAAAATAAATTTATGTAAGTAAACACTTCTGGATTTGTACATAATTTGGAACAACAAACAAAAAAGATCTGTCACAATTGCCATGTTCCATAGAACACCATGTCTATGATACAGTGTTAATTTCTTGGATTTCTTGTATGATTGTTTCATGAGATATGGCTTGACAAAGGCTGAGGGCTATGTATACTGACTCTGAAGCTTCAAGTACTGTAGATAGGAATAAGTCAATGTCAATTAGATGCAAATGAATCCCCATTTCAATAACATCACAGAATCAATCAATCAATCCAATCAAAATCATGTCGCTCTATTTGTTGAAGCATAGGTCAAACACTGAATTTGGTTTATGCTAACCAATAAAAATGGAAAATGGCTCATAGAACCAACTTCATTCTTTCTGGAAGATGCAGCAATGAATAAGCTGACATCAGCCAGGGATTCATAGCTGTCTGCTCTAATCAGGGTCAGTTGAACACGACCCTATTCAGCCTTCAAATAGCAGCCCTGAGATAGGCTGTACTCATGCAGTCTGCCTAAGAAAATAGAAACTGCAGAAGAAAGGCAAACCATGTCCCAAAAATGTCATGCTAAAACTGGATATCTTGGGTCAAAAGGCACAGGTATCGCAGCCTAACTGTAAACAATGAAATAACTTAACATCTTTATACTGGTTCAGAAGACTATGCAGAGTCTGTAAAGAACCAGTTTCATTTAGATTACCTTGCTCTAAAAGCTATGCGCATCCAATTTATTCTTAAATGCATTAATTGTCCCTGCCTCCACTACCTCATGTGGCAATGCATTCCAAGCATTCACCACTCTCTGACTAAAAAAATATTTCCTAATATCTAATCTGGACCTTTCTTTAGTTAATTTGTAGCTATGGCCTCTTGTTCTTGTAGGTGGTTGTATTTTGAAAAACTTGTATCCGTTCCTTTGATTATCTTATAAACCTGTATTAAGTCACCACGAATTCTTCTCTCTTCTAGACACCATAGGCCGGTTTTCTGAGTCTTTCCTCATAACTGTAATTCTGGAATCCCACTATCAGCTTTGTCGCTCTTCTTTGTATCCTTTCCAGCATGTTTCTATCCCCTCTATGATAAGGACTCCACACCTGTAAACAGTACTCAAATTTAGGTCTAACTAATACTTTATATAGTTTAATAATAACTTCCTTGCTCCTATGTTTAATATTTCTTTTTATCATACCTAATATTGCATTTGTCTTTTTCACTGCTGCCTGGACTTGCTCACTCCCCTTATCTGTATGATCTATTATAACCCCTAGGTGCCTTTCCTTTTCTATCTTTCTAATATTATTCTCGCCCATTCTGTAATTATGTTCCATATTGGATCTACCCATGTGGATGACTGTACATTTATCTACATTAAACTCCATTTGCCAGCTTAGACCATTTTCGAATTTTATCTAAATCCGACATCAATATATCCACTTCAGCTTTAGATGAGACACTACTGCATAGTTTTGTGTCATCACAAATTTTGCAATCATGGATCCCATATCAATGTCCAAATCATTTATATATATCAAGAACAAAATTGGTCCCAAAAACCGAGCCCTGTGGCACACCACTTTTCACTTCACACCACTCGGAGTACTCCTTATTTATGCCCACCCTCTGCCTTCTTCACATTAAACAATTTTCAATCCATTTGGCAACTTCCTCACCTATTCCAAGTGATTTTAACTTTTTAAATAATCTTTGATGAGGTACTCTATCAAAGGCCTTTGCAAAATCTAGATAAATAACATCTACTGGCTCCCCTTTATCTATCATTTTAGTAACATCCTCCGTGAATTCTAATAGATTTGTTAAGCACGATCTTCCTCTAGTAAACTCATGCTGACTATTTCTAATTAGATTAAACTTGTCTAAATGCATTACGTTTTCTTATAATATTGACTCTAACAATTTACAGACTATGCTCGTTAAACTTAATGGTCTATAATTTGCTACATCTGATTTTTTGCCCTTTTTGAATAAGTTGATCATTCCTGCACCTTTCCAATCCCGTGGAACAATCCCTTTCGCAAGTAATTGACAACATAATATAGTCAATGGTTTTGATAGTTGGTCTCTAATTTCAAACAGCAATTTTGGATGAATACTATCTTGACCTGGACATTTATCCACTTTCAACCCCTCCAATTTTTTAAAAACCATTTCCTCTGTAATACAGATTGATCTTAATCTCCATGTCTCTTTAAAAAAATATCTATAGGCTCTGGAATCTTGGATCAGTCCTCTTTTGTGTAGACTGTGTCAAAGTACTGATTGAGTAGATTAGCTGCCTCCCTATTCTCACTTATTATTTTTCCTGTGCTGTCTATGAGAGGGCCTACTTTTGTCTTTCATTCTTTGTTTATTTCTAACATAAGAAAAGAAGCTTTTACTATCAGTCTTGATCCTCTGAGCAAGTCTATTTTTTGCTGTTTTATTCACTTTTTGAGCTGTGTTCTGCTTGTTAAAATATTTTTTTAATGTTTCTTTTGATTTACCTGCCTCTATATATTTTTTCCATGCTTGATTTTTCGCTCTTCTACATTTAACTACAAATCTAGTTATCCACTTTTTACACTTGGGGTTTACCTCCCTACATGGAACACATTCCTCTTCCTTTAACTTTTCTAGAACTCTTTTAAAACTCTCCCACTCTTGTTCAACATCTGTTCCTCCGACAATATCTTTCCAGATTATGTGATTTTATGTGTCTCGCTGCCTCTTTCATCTTCTTAACATCTGCCTCAGAGTAGTCGTATGTTTGCGTGTTTATGTTTACTTCTTTCCCTGCTATAAGATCCCAACGGATGATTTGATTGTCACTTGAGCCAAACAGTTCCCAAACAGTCTAATTTATCCTTTCCTTTGACTATCTTATAAACCTCTAATTCTTCTAATTTCTAGATACTGTAGGCTGGTATTTCTTCACAACATTCTTTTCAGGAAGAAGCAGATTGCACCTGTGCATCCCCATATGCAATCAATCTATTTCATTGCTGAAAGTGTGAAAGTAAGAGCTCTCTTGGTGGCTCCTAAATTTTCCCTCTATTTGAACAGACCCCCATTTGCAGCTGGATTATCTGGGAGAAGTGGTAATACCAAGAAAAAAAACCAAGGGCATGCTGATCTGTCAAACTGAGCATGATGTGATTTGAGTCTGGTACATCGGGAGCGGATGATTAGCGCAGTGGCAGAGCCCTCGCTTTACATGGCAAAGGTACAGAGTTCAACTTCTACTACTGGCAGCTCCAGTCAACCCAGCTGTAAATGGGCAACTGACTTATGGTTAGGTAAGGAAAAGGCAGCAAGGAAGGGAACTGGCCACCCCACCTCACAAACTGAGGCTTAGTATACTGAAGTCTCTAACACTTCATCCCTGACCAGCGGTTGTCTGCTGAAGGACTTCCTTGATCTTACGTTGGGATAGTACCAAGCTTGTAACACCTAGGACACACGCTACCTAGCGTTTAGGAAAGTCTGATTCAAGTCATTTGCAGTGTAGTTTTTATAGCAATGGTTTTTACATGGTCTGGGTTCCAGTCCCATGCACAGTCTTCTTTAGTTACCTCTTACAAAATGCAAGGAAAGAAACAATGATCAGCCTCTCTTTGACCCGGGAACCACTTGGGTTGCAAAACAGAACAGTATATGAATATAAAATAATGCATACAATTGACTAAATAATCAAACAATTACAGTATAGTGATCACATTTAGAAACAGTTGCTGATGTTGTTGTCTCCGCATCTAAGGTTGGTTGCAATAGACCTCCAACCTTCTCTATTTATTGCCTTGATGGCACATTCAACCTTTCCCTCAATTCTCTATTTATTGCCTTGATGGCACATTCAACCTTTCCCTCAATTCTCTATTTATTGCCTTGATGGCACATTCAACCTTTCCCTCAATTCTCTATTTATTGCCTTGATGGCACATTCAACCTTTCCCTCAATTCTCTATTTATTGCCTTGATGGCACATTCAACCTTTCCCTCAATTCTCTATTTATTGCCTTGATGGCACATTCAACCTTTCCCTCAATTCTCTATTTATTGCCTTGATGGCACATTCAACCTTTCCCTCAATTCTCTATTTATTGCCTTGATGGCACATTCAACCTTTCCCTCAATTCTCTATTTATTGCCTTGATGGCACATTCAACCTTTCCCTCAATTCTCTATTTATTGCCGTGATGGTGCACTCAGATAAAAAGCACAGAACTTAAACAAAATTCAAATACTTCAGCAGCGTGTTCACACAAGATGGAAGGCTAGATAGAGAGGTGGAATCAAGAATGGTTTCCTATCAGCTCTCACCATTACTAAGACACAAACACATTCCAATGAAGACAAAAAGACAGCTGATAAATAGTATTTTTATACCAACTCTCTGCTACCAGTGTCAGGCATGAACTATCACCAAGGCACAAGAAAGAAAAATCATTGTATGTGAAATGAGGTGTTTGAGAAAGGCTGTCAGGGTCACATGACTGGACAGAGTACGAAACAAAGTAATTAGACAGAAGTTGGGTGCAACACCGTGAATAGAATTCATGGAAAGGCAGAAAATAAAATGTTTCGACACCTGACAAGAATGTAACCAAAGTTACCAGCTGCTCGTATCTACAATACCAGACATCAGGGTTGCAGAGCAAGAGGCAGACCAGAAAAAGATGGAAAGATGGTGTCAGTGAGAACAACAAACACGGAATGACAACAACATCGGCGACAAAGCTGACACACGACAGAAAACTACACTTCCCAACGACATCTAATGACACAAGTGGATAGAAGATGATGGTGGTGCGCTCAGACAAACTGTTATTAGTCCATATCTTGATGTTTCTCCCCCTTTTAAAGTGCTGCCTTCCTCTTGTGTTTCTGCCCTCAACCTCCGTCTCCATTCTCTTTTTCTTGCCCTGATGGTACATTCAACCGTTCCCTCAATACTTTATTTCTTGCCCTGATGGTACATTCAACCGTTCCCTCAATACTTTATTTCTTGCCTTGATGGTACATTCAACCGTTCCCTCAATACTTTATTTCTTGCCCTGATGGTACATTCAACCGTTCCCTCAATACTTTATTTCTTGCCTTGATGGTACATTCAACCTTTTCCCTCAATTCTCTATTTCTCCCGATGATGGTACACCCAGACAAACTGTTATTAGTCTATCTCTTGATGCTGCTCTCCCCCTTACCACACTGTCTCCATCTTGTCTGCCTACCTCCAACCTTTCCCTCCAGTATTGTTTTACAGCAGTGTCTCATGGCCCTTTATATGTCCAAAATATTTAACATGCTTAACCTTCAGCACGCCAGGAATTTTTTGAAAAAATTTGACCTAATTAATTTTCTTAATTTCTCGCCATGGTAGTCGTCTTAGAAAATTTTTATTTTTTATGTTTGTTTGTCAATAAATATGATTTTCTGGCGTGTAGACACACAATAGCATAACGAACATGTG
Source organism: Ariolimax columbianus (assembly GCA_036924085.1). NCBI lineage: Eukaryota > Metazoa > Mollusca > Gastropoda > Stylommatophora > Arionidae > Ariolimax > Ariolimax columbianus. Next base: position 14,686,842 of record JAVGWX010000017.1, on the reverse strand, counting down.
GGTGTTATTGTTGTTGTTGTGTGTTTGATAGTTTTTGAGATTCAAAAAGATGAAGTTGAAAATTTATGAAAATCTCGGAAAAAATTTGGACTCGACCACTAGGCCTAGTCGCTCCGATAGAAAACCATGGAAACCACAACAACGTATCGATACTGTGTTTACAATATCGACACAACTGTTAGTTTCCAATTCAAACGTAGTTCTTTCATTTAAACAAACAAAATAAACAGATCTACTCGATAAAGATCTTTCCCAACAACCTACTTCCCCTTTCGCAAAAAGTCGGCTTGGTCTAAACGGCGTATACAAAATTAAAACTGTTCAGAAGCCATTTGTAATCGCACATACGATACTTTAACCGGCAAACTATCGTGTATATATGGAGTATGTATTCAGCAGTAAAAAAATGGCTGTCGGGAGTGACTCCGTTCAAAAAATAAAAAATTTTTCCGTACACCGTTTTTGTAGGCCGAGTGTGTCAAGATGATCTGGACTGGGGCGTGCTGCAGGTTAACCCTACCAGACCGATTTATCCTTTTTCCGGTAATTTCCTTAACTGCCGCTATACTGCTGGACCGAATTTACGGTACTTTGGGTAGTACATTAATAAAATGCGTCAGAATCTAAAAATAACCAACCAATCGTGGTCAATCCTCATGGTTAGTCGTTGCAAATGTCTGCCCCCATGTTTGAATTGATTTTGTGGGGTTTAACGTGAACAAATTCGGAAAATTGACAATGAAACGAGCGGCTGATGAACCAAGCACTTCAACAGGAAAGCAAAGTAAGTCTAGGCTTATGACAGTCCAACAGGTGATCAATAATTTGGTTGATTCAGACTCTGAGGAATCAGAATTTAATCAAGAATACTTTTCCAGTTCAAGTGAAACAGACAGTGAGAGCTCGAGTGATGAGATGAAGGCTTTTCTTGGACCGAGGATCTATATGGAATACTCATGTATAAAGCCCAGCTATCAGGATTATTGGACAAATGAGGGCTCTTTGTTGGGTTTACTCCCAGATTTCGAAATGTTATGACTCAAGACAGATTCTTGGCCTTTTGCTGGGTCGATTGGCACACAAAGGTGGAATATTGATGCTAGATGAAAGGTAAACCTATTTTCTACAATGTCTCCAAGTTACATCTTATTCTAACCACTTGTTTGCATGTAATTAACATTTTTCTATATCATGATGGTTTTTTTCTCTTTAATACTCAGGAGCCCAGGTATGGGGGACAGTTAGGTTCAGTGCCTCAGGTTTGGTAGGGTTAATGTGTATGTCTTTCAGCATTTCCCTTCCAATTCCTAATCTCATCAGGACTTCTTTATTTAGACAGGCTTGAATTTAAATACGAAATGTATGTTAGTTTGTCCTTTAATACCCAGGAGCCCAGGTATGGGGGACAGTTAGGTTCAGTGCCTCAGGTCTGGTAGGGTTAATGTGTATGTCTTTCAGCATTTCCCTTCCAATTCCTAATCTCATCAGGACTTCTTTATTTAGACAGGCTTGAATTTAAATACGAAATGTATGTTAGTTTGTCCTTTAAGGACAATGCACTGATGATCTATAATATGCAACAAGTCAACAGTAACGAATACAGGCTGACTCACCTGTATAACTAGAGAAGGTCCTCGGGCCACAATGTCTGCAGGGATCTGGCTAAGAGGACAATTCTCAATGGACATAATCTGGAGGTTTGTGCAGAAGGCCAGTTCACTGGGCAGACTGTGCAGCTCCTGGTTGTCATTTATGTAAAGGGACTCCAAAGATTCGAGGGCACCTACATAAAAGAGACATAGTCAGTCCACGAATGTACTTTCCTTAACTTCATTATACTGGTTTAGAAGGCTTTACAGAGTCTGTATACAACCAGTTTATTCCACTCTAACTAAATTAAATATAACTGTGTGCATTAAATCTATTTTAGAATGCATTAACTGATCCTGCCTCCACTATATTCTTTATCAATGCATTCCAAGCATTCATCACTCTCTGATTAAAATAATATTTCCTAATATCGAACCTGGACCCAACTTTAAACAATTTGAAGCTGTGCTCTCTTGTTCTTGTAGCCCATTGTACTTTGAAAAACTTAGCAGTCTAATTGATCCTTTCCATTGATCATCTTACAAACCTGTATTAAGTCACCTCTAATTCTTCTCTGTTCTAGACACTGTAGTTTGTTTTTTTTAGTCTTTCCTTATAACTATAATTATGGAATTCCAGTATTTGTTTTGTAGCTCTTCTGTGTATCCTTTCTTGCATGTTTTATATCTTCTCTATGTTAAGGACTCCACATCTGAACACAGTATTCCAATTTAGATCTGACTAATGTTTTATACAGTTGAACTATCACTTCCTTGCCCCTATGTGCAATGTAGCTAAATTGGGAGTGGGGAAACTTCCTCCATCAGTTTTGCTGTGAGAGGTACTAGCTTCAAGTAGTGAAATTTGTTTGTTATATTTGGTTTTGGTTGATGTGAATGAATACGCATATGTATGTATGTAGCATGGGGGAAAAGGATGGAGAGAGAAAGAGAGAGAGAGAGAGAGAGAGAGAGAAAAGTGTAGAGAGAGAGAGAAAAAGAGAGAGAAGGAGTTAGGGTGTATGTTAAGAGACAAACAACTACCAAGAAGGACTGCAGAGTTATATCTATATTCGCGCGCCGCGCACGCACGCACGCACGCACACACACACACAGAGACTTGAGGTAGCTTCAAAAAGTTCCCTGAATAGAGATAAATAACAATACAATTATTTACACTACGCATCCCTCAAAATATTTAAAGTTCCCTTCGACAACTACACACTTTTACCAACATCCATACAGCTGTTGGTACATTTCCGAAATCCTTCTCAGACATTTCTCCCAGCTGCTTTGTTGCATTGGTGACAACATCATCAGCATCCTTGAATTTATATCGCTACCCTTTCAGTGCCAATTTTAGGTCGGAGAACAAGAAAATATCAGACGGTGCCAGGTCAGAAGACTAGAAAGGATGTTCCAGTGCAGCCATATTGTAGGTTAACCTGCAGCACGCCAGTCATATTTTGAAAAAATTTGACCTAATTAATTTTCTTAATTTCTCGCTATGGTAGTCGTCTTAGAAAATTTATAATTTTTATGTTTGTTTGTCAATAAATATGATTTTCTGGCGTGTAGACACACAATAGCATAACGAACATGTGGGTGTTATTGTCGTTGTTGTGTGTTTGTTAGTTTTTGAGATTCAAAAAGATGAAGTTGAAAATTTATGAAAATCTCGGAAAAAATTTGGACTCGACCGCTAGGCCTAGTCGCTTCGATAGAAAACCATGGAAACCACAACAACGTATCGATACTGTGTTTACAATATCGACACAACTGGTAGTTTCCAATTCAAACGTAGTTCTTTCATTTAAACAAACAAAATAAACAGATCTACTCGATAAAGATCTTTCCCAACAACCTACTTCCCCTTTCGCAAAAAGTCGGCTTGCTCCAAACGGCGTATACAAAATTAAAACTGTTCAGAAGCCATTTGTAATCGCACATACGATACTTTAACCGGCAAAATATCGTGTATATATGGACTATGTATTCAGCAGTAAAAAATGGCTGTCGGGAGTGACTCCGTTCAAAAAATAAAAAATTTTTCCGTACACCGTTTTTGTAGGCCGAGTGTGTCAAGATGATCTGGACTGAGGTGTGCTGCAGGTTAAGACATACTGCCTCACTAACAGGGGTAGATGTGCTGGCGCATTGTCACGCAGCTGAATTCAACTGTTTGTTCTCCATTGTTATAGGCGTTTCTTTCTGCTTGCATCTCTTAGACAACGGAGGATACCAACGTACATTTCCTTGTTAACTGTTCGGCCTTCAAAAATGAATTCATGGCAGACATTACCATAATAATTTTTGTTAAACTTCCAACATATAGCTTTTGTCCAAATGAAATTTCTGTGTCCAAAGAGATGAGGGTGATTTTCATTCAGGGGACTTTTTCATTCAGGAGACTGACATTTTGTCTGCACACACAAAAAACACCACATCTCATCTCCTATTATTATGTTGTTGAGAAAATTGCTATTTTGATCAGCTATAGTGTGTTGGTGTAAATTTTGTTTCTTTGTGTCCAGGAGATCACATTTTGGGAACCATGTTCTGACAAACACAGTACATGTGCAGTTCATTGTGGAGAATACTGTGGCAACTTCCAACGGATATTCTAACTTTGGAGACTTTTTTCTCTACACTAAGTCTTTTGTCAACACGACAGTGTTCTGGACACACTCAATGCTTTCACTGTTTATTGAGGGAGACAATCATCTGCTGTGGATCACCATCAACACTAACATTGCATCCACGGAAACTTTTGTGCCAATTTACAATTTCTCCATCGTGGTATCATCTTATTAAGCAAGGTTACCATCTCTGAAGCTGGCCTCTGACGTATAACACAAAATTTGTACATTATTCAGTCAAGGACATTTTTAACTCTAATGATCCTGAATGTAACACACAAACAAACTTTTGTTCGAGAGTACACGGGTTTACATCAATCATGTCCTTTTGTCAAGGTCATTACCACTGTACAAAACTATAGTTTCCATGACATAATCACTTATGAGTCGGCTATTCCAGGAACTTTTTGAAGCTACCTTTTTCTTGTGTGTGTGAGTGTGTATGTATGATATAAATGTGTATTTCTGTGACTTCTCGAGTACACATTTTGTAAAACTTGTGCAAAGAGATATTTTAGTGCATGCATTTTGGAGATATGTTCTGTTTTATTTAAAATATAGCTAACAGAAGAATCAGAGAACCAGAAGATACAATAAAAATGTATTGTGCTGAACTAAAATGCATTTGCATGTTTAGCACCGCAACAATAATGCTGTAAGAAATTAACTAAAAATTGTAATTTCAAAATTTATAGACAGGCAACATCACACCGCTAGGTATAAGTGCCAACAATCACCGCTAGGTATAAGTGCCAACAATCACAGCTAGGTATAAGTGCCAACAATCTTACCAACTTCAACTGGAAGAGATGTCAAATTGTTCTCCCCAGCTCCAAGATATTGCAAATTCTTTAAAAATCTGAAAAAGAAATAAAAAAACAAAAAAACAAAGGTAGACCTTTAGCAGACAGTTGTCAATGATGTAGTGTTAGGACTTGATGGTTCCAGCTCTTTCTGACGTGATGTCTTTTTTTCTTTACTGTTCATCTTCAGATTAAGGTCCTGTTTCTCTTACAAAGGACACTATTGTTTATAAGGTTGTTTTATCTCTGTACAGCTTTTGTCTCTCATCTGGTTCATGGGGCTAGTTTTGCTGTCTTTTCTTAGTGAGCATGAAGCTTTGTAGGATATGTTCCACATCATGGTATGCCCCTATTTGGACAACTGTCATCTGTCAGAATCCTCAATTGTTGTAAAGATGACCCTTGAGTATAATAATGTCCAGTTCTAAGTCTGAAAATGATGACTTGCTCTTCTCTAGTTAAATCATAGTAGTTTTAGAGAGGGTGTTGATCAGTCCACTTCCCTCTGAAGTTGGCTTTAATTATGATCTTTGTCTTATTATACATGTTCAAGTCTGTTTATCCTAAAGTTCCTCCACACTTTGCTGGTCTGGAGTTTCATTGCCTTTGATATGGCAGTGAGAGGGGATCGCTGAATGGTTAACTTTGCTTCTGCTGAAGGCAGTGTCAACAATTAAGTGCATTGCTTGAGATCTCTATCTTTGTGTTGTTTTACAGCTGCTATTACTGACGAGGCATCCAACAGGAATACTATGTTTTCTTTGTGGATATCTTCATCTTGGATTACAATATCACTAACAGGTCTTGCACTACAAGATCCACCACAACAACATATGTATAAAAATCCAAGCATTAGCCTTCCCTGTAGTATTGCTCTAACAGTTATGATCATGTATAAAAATCCAAGCATTAGCCTTCCCTGTAGTATTGCTCTAACAGTTATGACAACAACAAACAAAACAACAAAAACCCAAAATGCAGTAACAAAAGTCAAACTATGAATGGACTGCACTTTTTACAAAATAGACAGACACAACACCCTACCCAATAGTTCTTGGTAGAGAAGACAGCTGGTTGGACTGTACAATCAACTTCTGCAGTTCTTGCAAATGACCTGGTTAAAGAAAGCAAAGCACTGGATAAGTACTCCAGTTCTCAGAGTTATACTCGAGTACAAATATGGAGCAAGAAAAAGAAGTCCCATAGCAGACACTGCTGTCAGGGATGAAGTGCTAGAGAATTAATTACATGAGGCCACAGCCTGATTGTGAGGTGTGGTGGCCAGTTCCCTTCTTTGCTGTTATTCCTTTTCCAACATTAAGTCAGGTACCCATTTACAACTGTGTTGACTGGAGCACGCAGTAACGGAAATTGAATCCCCATACCTTATATATGAAAAGTGAGTGCCCTATCACTACACTGATCAGACACTATCTAGAAAAATCTTTTGAAATAATTGAAAATGGCTCAAAGAACCAACTTGAGTGCACCTGGGTACCCCTATGTGTGCTCCTCAGCCCTTTTCATCGCTGCAAAACTCTGCGGCTCCTGTGGAGACCCACAAATGTACCTCTGACTTTATCAGGTATCCATTTACAGTTGGGTTAACTGGGACACATGGTCATACCAGGAAAAATCCTATGACACGCCAGGTATGTCAAACTAAGCAGGTTAAGATTTGAAGCAGGTGCACTGGGATTGTAAAACCAAGCTAACAACCTCTAGACCACACATGGTCTCTAATGGCTTTTTACTAAACAATACATGGGGATCAATTTTGTGTTGAGCTTTATAAACTCTTGACGCTTCTTTGGTAGCAGGTTACAGTGACTTTTCTTACATCCCAAGGCACACTAAGGAAGGTGGACTGGGGTCCTCCTGACAGTAGCGTAATGTGAGACTCCTCAGCTCACAACTGTGGGGATTACAGTGTCGACTGACTTTCACCCTATTGGTGCTATGACAGATCTTCTTTCCTATAGCACAAGGGAGGGCAATATGTTTCCCCTGACCCTGGTTACTCTTCCCTCCCATGGAGACCAATAGAACATTTAATGTTTATTCATTTTTTTTTCCTTTTCCTACTTTCTAATAGGTCTTACATAAGTTCTTGTATTTTGTTATGACTGTGTGACAAAAGTACCACAATGGGATGATAGCCACTAAAGCACAGATAAATAACACTGAGAAAGATAGTTTCATGGTGTAGCAGACATCCATTACTGACACCGAGTTTTAGTTCTGAAATGTTTTGATAATTTACTTACTGTAAATTTAGTAAGTAGACTACTTAGAAAAAAGATATTCCTGTATAGATTTCAATGATGTTCTCCATGTCTCAGTATTTTCCATATCACTATAAAGCCTACACTATCAACAATCTTTTCAAAACATTCATCGATATAGACATTGGTTTGTAGAAGAAAAACTTTCTCATGAGTTGTTCCAAGTCTAATGGTTTAATACATTCCAAACTTCAGAGGCTGCCCTGTTTCCTTCTTGAAATTTTTCTGACATCTCGTGTTTCTTCTCATATTACAGCCTCCCCCTGATCCTGTTCAAAAATACCACTCTAACCCACTCTTATAATTACCAACTTCCTCCATTTGACAATGCTACAACACAACTTATGTTGCCTTCCGGCAAAATTCTTTTGTTCGGGGTGTAGGTATAGACAGTTTGCTAGCTGACCCTTCACATCAAATTTGAGCACATGGGATCAATGAGAGTTGGAAATAGTACACAATGTGTCTCATGTTGGTTTTATTTGTATTTATATTATCAACAGGTAGTCTTGGTCAGACATTTTACAAACATTTCATCAGGGCTACCCAGTAGTCACGAGGTGAGGTGTTCGCATCGGGTGCTGGAGGTTGTGGGTTCACATGGATCATCTGGTAAATATTTCCCCTGATCTCTGAGTAGTGAGATCAGACACCAGTGTGCAGCTTTAACGCCTGTTAAAGATACCTTAGCAGTTGGAAATAAAAAAGAGCAGGCTTAACGGCCGCTGCTCTGGCAAAATTCAAAGTAAAAAATCGACTAAAATTATTCTAGGGATTCTCGCCCCACAGAGACTATGTCACAAAAAGGGGAACATGTGGCTATAACATCAGGTCTTGGTTATTTTGTTAGGGGAGCAGCATAGATGGCGTCTGACAGGCTGCTGGTCTACCTTTCTCTAATTTATGCTTCCACCACCACCAGTTTTAAAAACAGGTGATCGTTTATTCCAGGGGCTAACAGATGCTGAGATTGACCTGGCATGTCACCATCGGATATTCGCCTGCCAAAAAATATGAAACAAAGGAGGTTACACATCCCCACGACATCTAATGACATAAGTTGACTAAAGATAAGATAGATAGATCAACAGGTAGCTGCAGATTTGGTCACATTTTAGACATATAAACTAAATATACTTCAGAAAATGGAGATTTATTTGGACAACCATTTAAAGCTTTCATTTATGGCACATAAAGTCACAAGTCAAAATCAGTGACTCTATTAATACTATGGAGATATGGCTTTATAGTCAAAGAGCAACAAAATCTACTTTGCAGCAGCGAACAAAGTAATGCAAACAAGAACAATTTAATAACAATAATAGCATGACATTAATTTTTCTAAGCACTTGGAACAAGACTCAAACTTTAGAATCAAATTCTAGGTGCAAAAGCAAGAAAGTTATATAGATTAAGAAGTTTACCTATTTCTTGTGGCAGTGACTCAAGTCTGTTCTCTTCCAAGTCTAGTACCCTCAGTTTTTTCAGACTTCCAATATTGGCTGGTAATCGCTGAAATCACAGGTTAAATCAGTGAGGTCAAGTGATGGAAAGAGAAACTGTATTAAAATGAATCATGGAGAAATAAACATCTATGTCACAAAATAATGAATTGAGAAACAAGAGAAAATAAACATTCAATGTAAATATAAGATAAAGACGTGACTTGCAATAAGAGTTCTTCTGTAAATTGTGCCTGTAATGAAATAACATTGGTACATTTGTCCTGTCAATATTCCTCTATGCTTGTGAGACATGTACAATTACAGCTAACCTGCAGTAGAGGATATAGGCCTTGGAGATGAGATGTTTCCGAAGACTTCTAAACGTCACGTACATAGATCGAGTTACAACTAAGGAAATATGAGAAAGAATTACAACAACAATAGGGCCTTTTAAAGACCTCTTGGAAACAGTCAAAAGAAGGAAACTCGCTTGGTACGGTCACATATCAAGATCAAATGGTCTTGCAAATATGATCTTGCACGGATAGAGGTTGTCCCAAAACGAGGTGGGAGGACAACATAAAAGAATGGACCAATCTCCAACCAGAGGAGGCCCAGGAAGCGACTGCTGATGGCATGGAGTTGTGAGGATGTCTTCATGTGTGCCCCAACGACCTCACTGGTTATAGGATGACCTGAGACCTCACCTGAACGAAATAAGCTAAATGTTTTGAGTAAAATATCATGTAATAATATTGAGCAAATATGTGATAACACAAAGTTTGCATTGTGTGATAACACAAAGCAATTGTATCATATAGCTACTAATAAACTATAACTACGGTGTGTAATCCCATAGCTGAAGTCCACTGGGAGGATTGATGGTACTGAGGAATAAAGGCTGCTTGCCCATACAGTCTGCATGCACGGAAGAGGCTAAGCTTTCATTTGATTATCATTTGAAAAAAACTTATGCCGTACTAAGGTTTTGAAAGCATGTTCTTGTGATCAGTTAATGCAAAATCTTGACCAGCCACGTCTCCTTTTTCCATTAACATGATAACAACGAGTAACTACCATTAGATGACTAAATCGTCAAAATAAACGAGGAGAAAACCACATGCACAATATTCTCGCTTTCAATAAAACCCCAAAATACCAAATTAAGTTTAAATGGCAAATTCCTGCAGCCAAACGACAACCCAACCTATCTGGGAGTCACATTTGATCGGCGCATGACATGGAAAAGTCAGATCGAGAGAAACCGAATGAGAGCCAGAGAAAGAATGGCAATCATGAGGAAACTTGCTGGCACAAGCTGGGGAGCAGACGAAAGCATACTAAAGAAACTGTACACTGGAAGAGTGAGACCAGTTCTCGAGTATGGCATTGCGGCATGGACAACAGCAGCAAAGGCGAACTTCGATAAAGTTAGCAAACTTCAAAACCAAGCCATGAGAGTTATAACAGGAGGCATGAAGTCAACGCCAATTGTAGAACATGAAAAGATTTCAAAACTGCAATCCATGACCGATAGAAGAGACTGCAGAGCCCAGCTGCAGTCAGAGAAACTCCGAAGACTGACTGACCATCCAATGCACCAGAGACTAAACAATTTGGGAAATGGGAAACTAAAGCGGAGAAACTTTGTAGAAATAGCCAAAGCAAAGATGCACGAAGATCCCATAAACGCACTCACAACACCAAAGCCCATTACTACTGTACGAAAACCTACCTGGAGGCAGGATATATTTCCAGAGGTGGTAGAAAATATACCAGGTATTGGAAACAAAAACTGCCAGACTGAAAAAGAAAGGAGAGATACTACCCTAAGCTTTATATCGAAAAGCTACCCAAGCATGGACTGGACCCATGCATACACCGACGGTTCTGTAACAAACACTACACAGAACGGAGGGGCAGGAGCATTCCTGAACCTACCAAATGGCAGACAAATAACACTGTCATTCGCTACTGGTAAGTACACAAGCAATTTCAGAGCGGAGGCAGAGGCACTGAGGGCGGCAGTGGAAGAAATGGTGACACACAAAGAAAATGAAAGCCATATAGTCCTGCTTACAGATGCTCTCGCCGTAGTCACAGCGCTAAAAAGCCAGAAAAACACTGAGCTTAATGACTTAAGAGCAGCACTCTGCAAACTGTGCCAGCAGTCCGCACCAAAAAGGGTAGTGGTACAGTGGGTCCCATCACACTGCAACATCCAAGGCAACGAGGAGGCAGACAGACTGGCAAAAGAAGGTGCAAGACTACCACAATAAGATTCTAGTGTGACCTACGAAGAGTCCAAAAGGCTTATTAGGGCCAGATACATGACCAAATGGGAAACCGAACATACTGGTTACACCAAAAACGATGCCTATTACCAGTTGAACCGAAGAGAGCAGGTCATTGTCTTCAGACTTCGCACTGGCCACAATAGACTGAGGTACCACCTATTCAACAAATTGAAGATAGGTGGTACCGACGAATGCCCGTGCGGTACCGGTAAAATAACCGCTGAACATCTGCTGCAGAACTGCCCGACATACGAGGATCAGAGAGAGCAGATGTGGCCATCACCAGTGGAACTGCACGACAAGCTCTATGGCAGCGGCGACAGCCTCAGGATGACCGCCGCTTTTTTAGAAAAAATAATGGTTACTGTCTGACTGCGTACGACGAAGAAGAAGAAGATGACTAAATCAACACTATAATCCACTGCAGGGATCTCAAACCATTTGGAGGGTTAACCTGAGGACAAGGTTGATGGACAAAGGGTTTCATGATGACACGTTTGATTGACATGGGCTAAATTTTGATGGACCAAAGTTATATAAAGGCATGTTTGATGGAAGAAGAGTCACATAAAGACAAGTTTGACGGACCAAAGTGACATAAAGACAAGTTTGATGGACCAAAGTCACATAAAGACAAGTTTGATGGACCAAAGTCACATAAAGACAAGTTTGATGGACCAAAGTCACATAAAGACAAGTTTGATGAACCAAGAGTCAAATAAAAACAAGTTTGATGGACCAAGAGTCATGAACAGCCTGGGCTAGTGGTTAAGTGACATGGCTCACAACCAGAAGGTGCTGGGTTCGATCCCCATCACAACACCGGCCGTTACCCCGGGGAAGCAAACCTTTAGAAAATGCAGGAGGAAGCAGACCCTTACATAAAATGAATGCTGAAGTCGGATGCACTGGGCCGACTGGCGCAAAATAAAAACCACAGTGCAATGCACACTGCCTTGGTGATTAGAGAAATAAGGCGAACACAAAAAAAAATTAATAAATAAATATGAATTCAATCGATGGACCAAGAGCCATAAAAAGACAAGTTTGATGGACCAAGAGTCACATGAAGACAAGTTTTATGGACCAAAGTCACATAAAGACAAGTTTAATGGAGAAAGAGTCACATGAAGTCAAGTTTGATGGAGCAAGAGTCACATGAAGACAAGTTTGATGGACCAAAGTCACATTAATGTTGTGTTTCGAATACCCACAATGAGTAGGTTACTCTTTTGTGCGTCCTGAAAAGGGCGTTAAGTGGCGGGTTGCAGTAGCTGTCCTCACATCCTGAGCGTGCCGATGAAGGTAGACTGGGGTCCTCCAGACGGTTGTGCTATGTTTGGTTTCATCTGAGTGTCGTTCATTACTACGGGGATCATGTCTATCCCTCTCCCCAGCCAGGCTGCCATGAAAACAGCCCATTTCTAGGGAGCACTACTAGGAAGCCGAGGTGAGGGTCTTGACCAGAATATTTTGCCTGACCCTGACTAACATGTTAGTCTTCCTCCCTGTTTTTTTTTGTAGTAACTCCATTTAGACTTTAGTCTCATTTTCTGTTACTGGAGTGTCTGTACATTACGTGTCTTGGACCGTTTGGTCTATCAACCTCTACTGCAATGCTTTTTCTGCTCCAATTGGGTGCTAAACCATGTATGGGGTATATTTTTCCAATAGTTGTCGGTATTAGGCACCCAGTCATGATCCAGACTGTTTCATTGATGGCAGTATCGACATGCTTAGTGTGTATGAACCTTTCCCATACTGATGCTATGTAAGTTTGCAGATGATGTTATTCCACGTGCAGACTTTCCATTTCGTTTCTTTGCAGTTTGTCTTGAAGGGCGGTGTACGGTCTAGTATCTTCTTCTTCTTCTTCATACGCAGTCAGACAGAAACCATTATTTTTTCGAAAAAAGCGGCGGTCATCCTGAGGCTGCCGCCACTGCCATAGAGCTTGTCTTGCAGTTCCACTGGTGATGGCCACATCTGCTCTCTCTGATCCTCGTATGTCGGGCAGTTCTGCAGCAGATGTTCAGCGGTCATTTTACCAGTACCGCACGGGCATTCGTCGGTACACCCTATCTTCAATTTGTTGAATAGGTGGTGTCTCAGTCTATTGTGGCCAGTGCGAAGTCTGAAGACAACGACCTGCTCTCTTCGGTTCAACTGGTAATAGGCATCGTTTTTGGTGTAACCAGTATGTTCGGTTTCCCATTTGGTCATGTATCTGGCTTTGATAAGCCGTTTTGACTCTTGTTCGGTCTAGTATGACACCCATGTATTTGGGAGCTGTACTGTGTTAATAGAGGAGCTGAAATGCCATGAAAAGATATCACTAGTGTGGATCACCGGACAGATAACGGTGGAACAGGACATCAACTGTCTGCTATGTGACTACCTTGACCGTAGATAATTACTTTTAAAGCTTGAATACCAAAAATCCATGTCACACTACAAAAGCAAAGGCCGCCATCCATCGTAGACGATGATGGCATAATTAAATTTGCTAGGGCTATTTTTAGTAAGGATTAACTGCGCTACTTTTTATCCTCACTCTCTCGTCTCGTGCCGCCGACCCCAGTGGCAAGTCAAGGACAAGACGACTAGGGGGCGACTACGAGATGCAGGGGACTCTGCATCAAGCACCCGTGAAAAAGACGGCGGAGTCGAACCCACACCACCTGATCACGAGGCTGACGGCTTAACCACTTCGCCACGGAATCCCCAAACACTGCAAACTAACTGTATATAGACAAAGGAATCCTCACCCTCAGTGCATTATTGCTGAGGACAAGAACCTCCAGTTTCTGCAGGTTTTGAATGTCATCAGGAATTTTGGTCAGCTGGTTAGTCCCCAGGCTAAGCTCCACCATGTTCTGCCAGCTACCCATGTCTGAGGGCAGAAATGTACACCATAAAAATAAAATGTAATGTACCCATTTGTACACCTTTAGAAACTACACAAATATACAGTATTATGCTGTTTTACACCTGTATGGTATGTATCCATGGAGGTAAGAATAGGAGTATTGTACACTTCCATGCATGTTGTAAAAGGAAACTAAAGAGGGTTCTGCATGTGGCTAGCAACCACACCATGTGAAACAAATTACTAAAGAAACCACCTCTGCAAGAGCACATAAAGTACTTTAACACAGACTTCTAGTAATTGGTCAACTGCAGTGGTGACCCTATGCTTCATTAGAAGCAACAACTTGAAAATTTGAAGAAGAAAAAAACATGGCTTGAACCTTTTTTAGCTCGTAGCCATTGACATCGGTCACCGGAAACATAATATTGCTGATGTAGTGCTTCACCAGTAAGGATCAATGTGCTGGCGCATTGTCATGAATTAAAATCCAACAGGTTTTTCTTCATTTTTATGTGCATTTTTTTCTGATTACATCTCTTAGATGACGGAGGATATCAACGTACATTTCCTTGTTAACCATTCCCTGAGTGTGACTTCTAAAAAAAAAACTAAGAAAACACAAAAAGTGTTCAATAAACGACATATTAAACTCAACAATCTTATATGCACAACAATCAAAAACAAACTTCTGTTTTTGAGAGTGCAGGTGAAGGCTACATCAGCCATGTCATTTCACAGAAGTGACTACCAATTTATAAAACTATCATCTTCATGACAAAATCACTCATTCAAACATGAGTCAACTATTCTGAGAACGTTTTGAAGCTTCTTCGTATATATCCACATCTCTATTGCATCAATACTTTCGTATAGCTGTTTGTTCATTGTCCACATTAAATAGTAGCATGCACACACACATGAGATGTGTTCAAAAAGTATCATACCTTTGGGCTGGAAAAATATAATTACTGACCTTGAGGTTTGAAACCCTAATCCCCTTCAAAGTACTCTCCTTGCGACTCCACACACCTCTCCCAACGGTTCCACCATTGTTGGAAGCATTTCAGAAAGATCTCTTTGGTAATGGAGTACAGCTGGGTCGTCGCACTTAGCATGTCTTCTCGTAAATCAAATCGGGTCCATTTCAGCGGAATTTTCAGCTTGTGGAAGGACAACACCCAAGCTTCATTTGTTTCCACCAAAAAAAATTACGGTCGAATACTTTTTGAACACACCTTGTATATGTATATGTGATGTCTGTATGCGATGCAAGCGAGCGTATGTATGTATATCTCACAAACATTGTTAGAGGACTCACCTAGTGGCAGGGCAGACAGTTGATTGTCTTTCATATTTAACTTAGTTAAATGCTTTGCTCGAGAGAATATTCCTAGAGGAATGTTGTTCACCCGATTGTGCTCCATGTTTAAGGACTAAAAGAAGATACACATAACAAAAGAACCAATAAGAAAATACCCAAGACATATTATTCTGTCATTAATACATATTATTGTTAGTTGACTATGGGAAGTGAAGATGACAACGGCATCAGACTTAAAGGTTTGTCAGAGGCTGTGACTTGGATTTCAGTGGAATAAAGTTGATAACACACCGCACTCTTGGAATCCTGGTATTCAAACAGTCAAGTTAGCCAAAGGCTAACCGTAGTAAATTATTTATTTTATGTTTACTTCCTGTGGCTTACTAGGCCTGGGAGAAGGTAGATTGCGTATCGGGCAGGAATGTTATGACTTTTTGTCTGGACAGCGGTTAAAAGCCTACTCTAGTCAATTCTCAACTGTCGAGGGTTGTTTTACGTGCACAGCAAGTACTCTGGAGTTTTTCTCAATCTCCAATATGGTTAGATGCTGATCTCACGTCCCTTAAAACCACTGAATGCTTGGAACTTGTAGAATTCGAAACTCACCACAACAAGATTCAAGTGTGACCTATGAAGAGTCCAAAAGACTTTTTATTAGAGCCAGATATATGGACAAATGGGAAATAGAGCATACTGGCCACACAAAAAATGATGTTTATTACCATATAAACTGGGGGAGGAAGACTAACGTTTGGTCAGGCAAAACATACTGGCCAAGACCCTTACCTCGACTTCCTAGTAGCTCTACCTGGAAACGGGCTGTTTTCATGGTAGCCTGGCTAATGAGGTGAGGGATCGTTGACGTGTGACGTGTGATCAGTGACATGCAGATGAAGCCAATCATAGCACAACCGCCTGGAGGAGACTGTCCACCTTCATCAGCATGCTCGGGATGTGAGGAAAGCTACTGCAACCCACCACTTAATGTCCTTTTCAGGGCGCACAAAAGAGTAGTCTACTCATTGTGGGCATTCGCAAACAACAACCAGTTGAACAGAAGAGAGCAGGTAGTAATCTTCAAACTCCGCACAGGCCAAACAGACTGAGGTACCATCTATTCAATAAACTGAAGAAAGGTGCTACTGACGAATGCACCTGTGGTACTGGGAAAATGACCCCTCAACATCTGCTGCAAAATTGCCGACATACGAGGACCAGAGAACATGTGGTCATCACCAGTGGCAACACTAGACAAGCTCTATGGCAGTGTCAACAAACTCAGGATGATGCTGCTTTCTTTGAACAAACTCAAGTTGACGTCTGACAACGTACGAAGAAGAATTCAAAACTCCATCATTTCACGCTTTCATTCCTTGGCAAGCAAACGCCTTTACCTCTCAGCTATAGCGACCCCCCCCCCCCCCCTTACTCTCTTGTCCTAATCTATTAGATTCCATTGGTAAACATAGTCGAGAAGCTGGAAACAGGACAGGATGTAGTGGTCAACAACCTCACTTTCTCCCTTTATCTGATTTCAGCGTCAAGCTGCAGCCATGATGTCTACAGGATGCAGAAGTCCACCCTGACATTCTAGATGTCTAGCTGTGAACACATTCAACACATTGGTTGTCTCTCACATTAGGATCTCACGTGTACAATATATCTGGCAGCTTCACAATCTATATCTGGTGTTATATTTTCACATGTCAGCACTTTGTCTTCTGTCTGGCCTACCACAAGAACTCATGATAGTGATGTTTCTTGCCATTCTTTCCAATAATGTGTGCACTTCATTTCAAATATAGAAACCTATATAGGCCTTCATCAAGGACTTCATATCTGCGCTGTACTAAACTTTCAGATATAACCGATGAGCTGAGTTTACACAAAAGATGTATCAACACTAAAATAAATTAAATCCAGGTGCCATGACAGTTCACAATGAAGTCCTGCAACAATCTTTTTACAATACAGAATAGCCTTGTAGAGCTGACTGTTGGTGCATATTATCCACACTGTGGAGTCCATTTCCTTTGGGTATATAACTCCTACAAATATTGGTGACTTAGCATATACAAATTAAGGCCAGAAAAATCGCCTAAAAGCTGATATGTAAATATTATTGACATATTATTATCATCTTGTACATGTCAAGACGTTAATATAGAAGACATACAAACTAATAAAAAAAGGTCCCGTGCCTGCCACCAGATCAAGGTGGTCTGCTGAAAAACTTTTTGTGACCTGATTTAACACAAGAAATACATTTTTAATGACATGTATAATTGATACATTTAAACATTCAGTTGTTGTTGTTGATTGACCACAATGAGTAGGATTACGCTTTGGTGTGCCCTAAAAAGGATGTTAATTGGCAGGTTGTCATAGCTTTCCCCGCATCCCGAGCGTGCTGATGTAGGTAGGCCAGAGTCCTCCAGACGGTTGAGCTATGCTTGGGGATCAAGATGCTGAG
Organism: Ariolimax columbianus; assembly: GCA_036924085.1. Taxonomy (NCBI): domain Eukaryota; kingdom Metazoa; phylum Mollusca; class Gastropoda; order Stylommatophora; family Arionidae; genus Ariolimax; species Ariolimax columbianus. The sequence continues at coordinate 14,669,118 of JAVGWX010000017.1, read as the reverse complement.
CAGCGCATGAGCTGCAGTGGTCAGTGACCCATAGCTGACTGCTAGCGTCAGGGCCAGCGAACCATAGCTGCCAAGACCCTTCTACACCTCCACGCGGTGATCCTGGATAACAGGCTGCAGCAGAGCAGACTGGCTAAGGAGTAGGGATCGAAGAGGGAATGCTAACCCGGTACTTAAAAAATGCTTGCTGAAGTCGGATGTGTTGGACCGAAAGGTGCAAATATCGCAGCCAAGCTGTAAACTACAACACAACGCATTCCGTTCTCTGGACTACATTCTGCTACTTACCCTTTCAGGGTTTGGTAGTGGGAGATTGAGAACGAACGAAGAAGAAGAAAAAGAGCTATGCTTGGCTTCATCTGCGTGTTCTCACTACTACGGGGATCACGTCGATCCCTCACCTTGTTAGCCAGGCTGCCATGAAAACAGCACGCTTCCAGGAAAGGCTACAGTGAAGCCGAGGTGGGGGTCTTGTCCAGTATGTTTTGCCTGAACCTGACTAACATGTCTGATCAGTATATTTTGCCTGACTAGACGTTAGTCTTCCTTCCCTAAATATTCAATAATAAGCAATGTACTACTGCCTGCCTTGATCACCCAGAACTGTTCAGTCCGAAGTAGAATTCTTATTTTCAATACAGCAGCAAAACCTCGTCTACCCTGAACTAGATACGTCAGCCTACTATAGTGATTCTACATGAACAAAATTAATCGGCAGATGGGTGAACATATACATTATTTCCTGCCAAGCACTGAACTTTTACAGTTCATATTGTCTATCACAGGTAAACCATCTCTCCATGTAAAACAAGGTGCTACACAAATCATATAGCATTAAATGCTTTGCACAGTCTTCCTGTAAGTATAGAACCAGTTCTACTAGCAAACGGGAATGCTCCTCACAAAAAGACTAACATTTTTAATCCAAAACAACTTCTCCTAATCACAGAAAAATTTAGTTATTTACTTTTCTATTCCCTATAGTACGGATTACTTACATATACAGAGCAAAACTGGGATGGACCACCTGTAGGATACTTTTCAAACTTGTTTCTGGACAATGTTATACTGGTCAGCTGAGTCAAACTGGATAACAATCCCTCCTGGTGATTACACAAGAAACAACATAATTTACAACTCACAAGACTAATTTACAAGAAGAAACAAGATATAGAATACTATTGCATTTAACAAAGCTGCGATGTCTGTTTAACGTTTTATCTCGATATTTGTTTCGAGATCATGAGACTGCTGAAAAAATCAATGTCATTATCTTCGTCTTCATTGTTTGTCCTGAGGATGTTTTTTTATGTTGTGCTGTAGTTTACATCTGTGTCTTTTGGCCAGTCACATCTAGTTTCAGCATAGCATATTTCTTGGACCGGGTTTGCCTTCCGTCTTTGATCCCTATTCTCTCATGTAGACTGCATGGCATAGTCCATGTAAATGGACACAGTAAAGATCAAAACCTGTTCATAAACAAAACAAAGATAATAACAAAGCATAGGGGTTGGTTGATCTATGTAGCCCAAGGTGATAAGGGTGAAGTGAAAGGGCTGGATCGTTGATGCACCCCAAGGTGATAAAGGTGAAGTGAAAGGGCTGGATCGTTGATGCACCCCAAGGTGATAAAGGTGAAGTGAAAGGGCTGGATCGTTGATGCACCCCAAGGTGATAAAGGTGAAGTGAAAGGGCTGGATCGTTGATGCACCCCAAGGTGATAAGGGTGAAGAAGATAGAGAATTAAAACCAAATAAAAAGCTGAAGTTAATCCCATAGCTGATACAGTTGTAGGAAAGGAAGTATTGACTTTTTTGAGCTACGTTTTTAGTCTTATGTATGTCTCCAGTCTTATGTACGTCTCCATTCTTATGTGTGTCTCCAGTCTTATGTATGTCTCCAGTCTTATGTATGTCTCCAGTCTTATGTATGTCTCCAGTCTTATGTATGTCTCCAGTCTTATGTATGTCTCCAGTCTTATGTATGTCTCCAGTCTTATGTATGTCTCCAGTCTTATGTATGTCTCCAGTCTTATGTATGTCTCCAGTCTTATGTATGTCTCCAGTCTTATGTATGTCTCCAGTCTTATGTATGTCTCCAGTCTTATGTATGTCTCCAGTCTTATGTATGTCTCCAGTCTTATGTATGTCTTCAGTCTTATGTATGTCTCCAGTCTTATGTATGTCTCCAGTCTTATGTATGTCTTCAGTCTTATGAAAAAGGTAGGCTGACTGATTCCCTTCCCTGCTGCCTTTTATAACTGATCCGCCAGACATCTATTTTTCCTGTAGTGTAAACTGAAATATGCTAAGTTTGCTTTATGTACCTTAGATCAAATAAAACTGCATGATAATTCAGTTGTAATTTGGTAGGAACAAAAATGTCTAGCCAAACAATGTACTTACTGGCAGTGACGATATGTTATTACCCTCCACATTAAACTCATCCATGTTTACACAGTTGGCCAAAGTACCAGGAATGACACTCAATCTGTTGTACCTGCAACACATATTTACACACAAATTAATATTATGTTATCATGCAAAGGGGCTCAGTGGTATCAAGGTAAGGCGTCTGCCTTGGGTACCGGAGGTCACAGGTTCGAATCACAGCAGAGACCGGATTTTTTTCACGTGGACCTTCTAGTAAAAATACCCCTGGGTAGTGAGATCAGATCCCTGTGTTCAGTGTTGAGAACGTTAACAATTTCTTGGCAGCTAGAAATCGAAAAGAGTAGCTTTAACAACCGCTGCCGGGACAAAATTTAAATTAAAAATCTACCCAATTTATGCGTACCTTCCTCCAGGCCTAGTAAATTGCAGGAAGTTTAAAATATTTACTACGAATAATCGATACCCTTCAGCTACCTGAAAACAGACACTGCTGTTTGAATACCAGGATTCCAAGTTCCAAATATCATGCGAGTGGTACAAGTGGAACAAAAATAGAACTTGTTAGGAAACACTTTCCTAAAATCATTGAGCATTGACCCCTCTGGAGTGTGTTGTGGTTGGATTCTGTTCAGCTGCTTGTTAAGTGAGATGTGTTGGGTTCTCACCCAGAAAATGGTGCTCTGATTCTTCCTTTGAATTGATTGATGCTGTCATTTGAATTTGGGCTTGTGATATGTCTGTAGACCTCCCATCCCTTCGTTTCCCATGGCCAATGTAATCAGTCAAGTTTCTTAGTATGCTGTTCTTATGAGTTGTTAGGCTGTTTGTAGAGCTGTTGCTATGTGTGGCTATTCTTGACTTGAATTATTCTTTGTAACATGTCTGCCGTGTCATTGTCAAGTCTGTTTGATTGTCCATGGATCCACTGCATAACTATATATGGGATTAACAACATGAGGTCAGCATCTAAAACCTATATGGATAAGATCAGGTCTATTTGGATAAGATCAGGTCTATTTGGATAAGATCAGGTCTATTTGGATAAGATCAGGTCTATTTGGATAAGATCAGGTCTACAATGTCCAACATCTTCTAAAACTTGAAGGGCGGACATCGAGTCTGTAAAAATTAAAATGTTTAGGGCCTTTGAGGGAAAAACACCCAAAACCGTCTTCACACAATATAAGGTGGCTACAAGCGCAGAGATTTCAGCTTCATAGTTGGAGAAGACCTGCCCGCAAGTATCAGACAGTTCATCAGAAGATCCGTCCGAGTATTCTATATAAACACCATAACTTACTTTGATAGTGACCTTGAATGGAGATCCATCAGTACATACATGTATCCATTTATTGGGATAGGCATCAATTGTTCTTTCAGCTGCTCGCATGAGAGTAATTGAATCTGAACTTTTGGTTGTGTCCTCTACTCATTTTGTCAGTATTTGTGGTGTTATCCTCTACTCATTTTGTCAGTATTTGTCGTGTTATTCTCTGCTCATTTTGTCAGTATTTGTGGTGTTATCCTCTGCTCATTTTGTCAGTATTTGTCGTGTTATCCTCTGCTCATTTTGTCAGTATTTGTGGTGTTATCCTCCGCTCATTTTGTCAGTATTTGTGGTGTTATCCTCTGCTCATTTTGTCAGTATTTGTGGTGTTATAAAGAATGTTTAAAAAATTATAAATGCAGAAAGCAACCGGCATCCACCATTGCTCTAATGTCAGATATAATGAAGTATTAATGGCATTAATTTAAAGATGGAAATTGTAGAGGGAAACATATATTTGTACTTATGTTGTGTGTATTTTAGCATTAATCTTTCAATTTAATTACAAGAGACCTTTCTTCTGTATTTTTTCATGGTTTGAATCGTGCGTGTGTTGAATATCCATGAGAATCCAGATGCATGATCATTGGTCTTATTAAATAACAATCATTTCTCGCACTAAATGCGCTAACTTTGAAATTACACCACGATCTACCTTATGTCTACCTAACAGAAATAATTATAAACTAAACGATAACAGCACATGTGTGAATCATCGATGACGTTAAAACCATAAATTCCTCAAACTAAATGACAGAAGATAAAGCATATGTTAGATTCTTGGTGTCGGTCAAATCGGGGGGGAAATTGACATTGGGAGCGGTTGTCGCCTGACGAATCAAGCTGTAAAGAGTTAACTTTCCTATCATCAATCATAGAACACAGACAGACCTCAAAAACTGTGTCAGTAACATACTAGCATTCTTCTTCTTCTTACGCTGGTTTTGTTAAGCCTGTGGCCCAGAGCATCCGATTTCAACAGGTGTTTCTGTAGGGATGCCCTCCTTAGCCTTTCGCTGTCCCCAGCCTATCTGCAAGGCAGCAGTTGCTTGTGGTCAGAGTTGTCTCTCTTAGGGAAGTTGTCTTGCAGGACTATCGAGTCTTCCCCACTCGTGTCTATAGGGTGTGGTGATGATATGATATGATGGACTGTATGTACTAGTTTTTCAAGTATCTCGGAAGAGAGGCAGTCCCAGGATCGTCACGTCCTGCCAGAAACGTAGCATATGCATGCTCCCTTTATTTTCTCGGCTCCTCTGCAGTGATGGTACGCCTAGCATTCCCTGCCACCTGGGAGGTTGTCACAATAAGGCAGAGGTGCAATGTCCACTGGCCTGCATCTCTTCTGCGTCCATTGGGATGACTAATAGCAGACAGAGGTAAAGAACGAAGCAGGAGTGCATTTAACCAGGGGACAAGCCTGGTCATGGCACGGAGACCTTGTTCTCCTGGTGTGCGGACATATGTCATGATCAAGGGCTGAGTCTCAACAGTTCGCAGTGAGGTGGCTGCTCTACTGCTTTCGACACCCCGACCTAGAACTAAGTCTTCTACTAGTGGTTTCACACCTCAACGCCGTATGGGGTGAATATCGAGCAGCTCCCCGCCCGCTTTGATCGGCGGGATGGCAGAGACCTCTTTCTGCGGCTCGACCGGGTCGGGCTGAGACGCGAGCCCCAGGTCCCAACCATATCATTGTCTCCCGTCGCAGTGGTGCTGAGATTCAGGGCGGGATTCCGGCTTAGAGGCGTTCAGCCATAATCCCTCAGATGGTAGCCTCGCACCATTGGCTTATCATCCAAGCACGTGGACCAAGTGTCTGAGACCTGCGATTCCTCTCGGATTGAGCAGGATTACCATAGCAACACCCTGTCATTAGTAGGGTAAAACTGACCTGTCTTCCGAGGGTCAATTTCCAGCACCCGTTCCCTATTAGACCCAACGAATCGAGAGAGAGCTATTTGAATGACCAAGTGTCTGAAACCTGCGATTCCTATCGGATTGAGCAGGATTACCGTAGCAACACCCTGTCATTAGTAGGGTAAAACTGACCTGTCTTCCGAGGGTCTATTTCCAGCACCCATTCCCTATTAGACCCAACGAATCGAGAGAGAGCTATTTGAATGACCAAGTGTCTGAAACCTGCGATTCCTATCGGATTGAGCAGGATTACCGTAGCAACGCCCTGTCATTAGCAGGGTAAAACTGACCTGTCTTCCAAGGGTCTATTTCCAGCACCCGTTCCCTATTAGAACCAACGAATCAAGAGAGAGCTATTAGTCAGTCAATCACCAAGTGTCTGAAACCTGCGACAAATTAAATTGAAACTAACTTTGTAAATATATACCTGAGTCCAAGCCGATTTAATGCCTTGAGGTTACCAATTGAATCAGGGATGTCCAGAAGTTCATTGTGCTGAAGGTCAAGCGAATTCAACATCACACATTTGCCAATGTCTGAGAAAGTACAAATAATCAATAATATTGACCAGAGTCAAAACCATTTCCTTTGCAGTGAAAAGCAAGTGCTCTAACCCCACTGTCACTTATTCATAGTCTCATATGAAAATACATAACCATGTATGAAAATACATAACCATGTATGAAAATATAATATTAACACAGTAGTGATAAGATCTGAAAGCATTCAGAAGTGTTAATGGGAAACTCATATTAGCAATTACAGAAGACAAGAATTGTGGCATATATAAAAGGTAAAGTAAAAGGGGTAAGTCAAAAATGTGTTTTGTCATCAGACCTCTTTCATCTCTACGGCAGTTTAAAAAATGGTTGAAAATAAAGAGACAATAAGAAGATACATTAGAAAAGTAACTGTGGGGCCTTCCATATGACAAGGGTAAGTTATAATGAAAAGGACATTAACAAAATAATTGATTAGCTAAACTCTATCATACATAGCTGATAACTTTGAATTTTCATAGCAGCCTGGCCCTCATCATCCTGAAATGTTCATTTAAAACTTGGGATCAAGATGCTGAGCAGTGCATGAGCAGCAGCGGTCAGCAACCCTTAGCTGACTGCTAGCGTCAGGGTCAGCGAACCAGAGCTGTAAAGACCGTTCTACACCTCCACGTGGTAATCCTGGATAACAGACTGCAACACAGCAGACTGGCTAAGAAGAAGGGATCGAAGAGGGAAGGCTAATCCTGTACTCACAAAATGCCTGCTGAAGTCGGACGTGTCGGACCGAAAGGTGCAAATATCACAACGCATTTCATTCTCTGGACTACATTCTGCTACTTAAGCCCTTTTTAGGCTTTGGTAGCGGGAGATTGAGAACGAACAAAGTCAAGTAAAGTCAAACTTTAAATGACTGGAAAGTGAAGTAGAAAATAGTTAACACTGTAAACCTGCCAAAAATGTCATAAGAAACAACTAAGGAGGATTGGACATGTGGCTGGCTACCTCATCCCGTAGAAACTTTAATCCATAGAAACTTGAATCCATTGAAACTTTAATATGGAAAAGTCAATAAAAATGCATTGCCACACATTTACTGAAAGATTTTACAGATTCATTTGAAGGTCTACAAAAAAATCAATTTCCACCTTTGTTGCCAAAGCCAATGGCTCACAACAGGACGTCATATATTTGTTGAAAACCTGTGCTCCACAGGGAGTTGAAAAGGTTTTGATTGATGGACTGAACTTTTATGGTCAAGTCGCCCTTGTCATAAGTAAGGTCCTATAAGGCCAACAGCTTGTAAAATATGTAGATAACATTGGTCATCAAGAGATGACACGAATTGAAGAAGGCCCCAGAGATGGAACATTGGGAGAAACCTGCCTCCGGACATCATCTACCATACACAACATGGAAGTCACTGAACAGACTCCGAACTGGTGTATCACTGTGCAAGAGTAATATGAAACAATAGGGATACACAGATGATGACACGTGTAATTGTGGCGCAATACAGGCCCCAGACCACCTGATCCAACCTCCAGGAAACATGCAATAGGTGCAACATGCTGGAGGCAAATGACAAGGTAATCCATGTCGCTGAATTCTGGATGCATACTGTATAAGGTGGCACTTGGACAGGGAAAGTAAGTAAGTATTATAAGGTGGTACTTGAACAGGGAAAGTAAGTAAATATTATAAGGTGGTGCTTGAACAGGGAAAGTAAGTAAGTATTATAAGGTGGTGCTTGAACAGGGAAAGTAAGTAAATATTATAAGGTGGCACTTGGACAGGGAAAGTAAGTAAGTATTATAAGGTGGTACTTGAACAGGGAAAGTAAGTAAATATTATAAGGTGGTGCTTGAACAGGGAAAGTAAGTTTGTATTATAAGGTGGTACTTGAACAGGGAAAGTAAGTATTGGTAATAGCAGAAAGTGTAGAAAATCTGCTGAGATTCGTCAATACCATAAACAAAGCATAAACAAACAAGTAGGTAAAGGCATTCCTTACTTACTTAGTCACTCCTCTTCTACACTGGGGTGTAGAGGCAAAGGTATTCCTATTGTAGAATTTGCTATCAGAGATGACGTGTTAGAGACAAAATTGAATGAGGTTTCAGCTGTCTGTGAGTTAGGAGTGAGCAATTCCCTTTCCTGCTACACTGTATTCCTAACTGCATGTCAGATGACCATTTACAGCTCGGTTGATTGGAGCACGCTGTTACAAGGGTGCGAACCTGTTTATTTTGTTGACAGAAACAAGTACTCTAACCACACCCATACTCGAACGTTGAAATAGATTAAATCTAATTTTCTTTTTGTAAAGTAACAATTGTAGTAATAATTATATAAGTATATAAATACTGACACAATTAAAGTGATAAGGACATTTTTAAAGGACAAGGAAACAATTTCTGGAATTCTGGAACCTACAAAGCATGAGAAAGACTCAGAAAAACTGGTTTACAGTGTCTAGAGAATAATTTGATGTGATCTGACTTGGCTTGGGTTCGTTCATTCTCAATCTCCCGCTACCAAACACTGAAAGGGCTTAAGTAGCAGAATGTAGTCCAGAGAACGGAATGCGTTGTGTCGTAGTTTCCAGCTTGACTGCGATATTTGCACCTTTCGGTCCAACACATCCAACTTCAGCAAGCATTTTTTGAGTACCGGATTAGCATTCCCTCTTCGATCCCTTCTCCTTAGCCAGTCTGCCCTGCTGCAGCCTGTTATCCAGGATCACCGCGTAAAGGTGTAGAAGGGTCTTGGCAGCTTTGGTTCCCTGGCCCTGACGCTAACAGTCAGCTATGAGTTGCTGACCACTGCAGCTCATCCGCTGCTCAGCATCTTGATCCCTGATGTGATTTAATACAGGTTTATAAGATAATCAACGGAAAGGATAAATTAGACTATATGTTTTTTTCAAAATACAACCACCTTCAAGAACAAATAGGCATAGCTACAAATTAACTAAAGGAAGGTCCAGATTAGATATTAAGAAATATATTTTTAGTCAGAGAGTGGTAAATGCTTGGAATGGATTGCCACAGGAAATAGTGGAGGCGCGGTTAATTAATACATTCAAGAATAGATTGTATGTGCATAGGTATTTTTTAGATCAAGTGAATGTAAAAAAAAACTGGTTGTATATAGACTCAGCTAATTCAGTATAAAGACGTTAAGGATGGAATATGCACAATATAAATACAAATAATAATACAATCTAAAGCATGCTTCTAGGAGAGAGAGAAAACAAACTAACAAACAAATCTCTAGTTAAAGAAGTAAGGAATCTTTCAGCATTATGGTGAGCTACTAGTGATGTGTAGAAATTTATGTGAATCTTTGATATTCAAAAAACGAACAGCTACCAAAGTAGTGCTGTTTCCAAGAACAATGCAACGCACAACACAGACAGCTACAATATTCAGTAAGGAAGTGTTGTAAAAAATAATGTTTCAAGCAGGCTACATATACAAAAAAAACAAAAGAAAATAATAATTCATTCAAGGGACGATTAAGGTCAAATCAACCGCCTCTGCAAAATTGTGTCTGTTTCCACGGTCACTGTATCTCGACAGCTCCAGGGTCATTAACTACCAGTTTAATGCTATAGAAACTGCTGAATATATTGCTTATTTGATTGTGGAAAGTTTCGACTTCCGTCCTGTACGGTTCAATAAAAACAATGTTGAATTTGAAATTTGTTTTAGACGTTTGGAAAGGATCTATTATGTTTTTCACTTGGATTTGAAGATTCAGCCATTATTGAGAATGGGGGAGTTAAGTTTCTACAACAGATTTTTCTGAGGTAGATCTATTTAGTTTGTTTATGTTCATGTTTATAGTCGAAAGTGGGAAGGAAGACATCTGGTCAGGCAAAATATACTAATCAGACATGTTAGTCAGGTTCAGGCAAAACAAACTGGACAAGACCCTCACCTTGGCTTCCTCGTAGCCCTTCCTGGAAACAGGCTGTTTTCATAGCAGCCTGGTTAACAAGGTGGGGCATCAATGTGATCCCCATAGTAGTGAACGACACGCAGATGAAGATAAGGAAAGCACAACCGCCTGGAGGACCTCGGTCCACCTTCATCAGCAAGCTTAGGATGTGAGGAAAGCTACTGCAACCCGCCACTTAACGTCCTTTTTAGGGTGCACAAAAGAGTATTCCTACTCATTGTGGGTATTCAACAACAACAGCAGCAGCAGCAGCAGCAGCAGCAGCAGCAGCAGCAGCAGCAGCAACAACAACAACAACCACAACAACAACAACAACAACAACAACAACAACAACAGCAACAGCAGCAGCAGCAGCAGCAGCAGCAGCAGCAGCAACAACAACAGCAGCAGCAACAACAGCAACAACAACAACATAGTCAAAAGTGACAGATATAGCCATTACGGTAAACATTGTTAATCCGTTTTCTGCAAGTTTTTTTTTTCAAGCAAAGGATGCCAAAAGCGGATGAGTCTATATGTTTGTGCTTTTATTTTTCAAGCAAAGGATGCCAACAGCGGATGAGTCTATACGTTTGTGCTTTTATTTTTCAAGCAAAGGATGCCAACAGCGGATGAGTCTATACGTGTGTGCTTTTATTTTTCAAGCAAAGGATGCCAACAGCGGATGAGTCTATACGTTTGTGCTTTTATTTTTCAAGCAAAGGATGCCAACAGCGGATGAGTCTATACGTTTGTGCTTTTATTTTTCAAGCAAAGGATGCCAACAGCGGATGAGTCTATACGTTTGTGCTTTTATTTTTCTTGCAAAGGATGCCAACAGCGGATGAGTCTATACGTTTGTGCTTTTCTTTTTCAAGCAAAGGATGCCAAAAGTGGATGAGTCTATACGTTTGTGCTTTTCTTTTTTCAACACTATCACCTTCATCGTCTTGTATCTCAGAAACTAACATAAACACAATAAAAACAATAACACCCACAAGTTCTTTATTAATATATGTCTTTACACACAACAAAATCATATATATAAAGAAACAAAATAACGATTAGTCTCTTAAAGTCAACAACCATGACGTGACGAAAAATAATGTGGCTACCAGAAATAATATGTCATTTTTATTTCAGGGTCGTAAAGATTAAAAAGAAGCTTTTATGACTTGCCTGGCAGATTATAGTATTATAATTTTTTGTTTCCTGTTCGGGTCCAGGAACACTCTGGTGCCTGCCTGACATAGAGCAGGAATATTTCACTGTAATACAGGACACATAGTGCACAGCTCTCAGAGAGATTGGTCTAATACATACAACAAATCAGACATACCATCTGGCAAATGCTCCAGGTGGTTATGGGAAATGTCAAAGGTCACAAGTTTCTCTAGCTTCCCAATACCATTTGGCAGCTCCTTGATTTTGTTTTCACGTAAACTAAACTTTGTTAAATTCTGAGGAAAGATGACAGAACAAACCCATTTAATATACAAACTACATGTAAAAATTATTGATTTTCCTCAAGATTTTAGTGATGATATCTGTACAAATAAAATTATGTTACTCAAGATTTTATTGACGATAATATAAAAAAATATTGATGTTCATTAAGATTTTATTGATGATGCATGTAAAAATGAAATTAGATTCCTCAAGATTTGCATGTGGATGCTTGACAGTTGAAAATCGATAAGATCAGGCTGATAGTCACTGCCCGGGTAACAATTATAACATCCCCAGGGGTAGAAGAGAAGTGACTAAGTGAATTAAGTGAAGTGTAATCCACCTTGACCTGGTTAAAGAGCTTGTGTATGCCTATGACCCAAAGGGCTAACTTGGCACTAACATAACTACCATCAGGGTCTCCCAAGCAAGAAATGAAGGGTAGATGGTCACACTAATAAAGACACAAACATGCTATGCTGCAGGCAGGCTAGAGGCAGCCAAGGACTAAGGAAGACACACCTGACAAAAGCACCTGTTGAAATAGGATGAACTGGTCTACATGTCTAATGAAACAGTGAAACATAATTTCCCTGGAAACATGTTATGAAGAAGAAAGTACTAATTATAAACTACATTTTATAGCAGTACTGATGAGGAAAGATAGGACCACTACACCTCCATGCATATCATAAAAGGCAACTGAAGAGAGTTGTGCATGAGGCTACTAACAGAAACCACGACCGCAAAAGCACACAAAGTGCTTTGGTGCAGTCTTCCAACTATAGTAGTGGCCCTATGCTCCAGCTGGAGTGAAAAAAGAAGAATAAAGATAATTCCATTGGAGATGATGCCGTATGAGATCAAGTGTTATTTCAACCATCTAGGTCTTTCTTCTGAGGACGTGGGATGACCAGTTCTTTTCTTCCCTACCTGAACAAAGAAAGCAGTGTTGATATTATGCTAAATGTAAAGACAGCGCTGGCATTGAAATTGCTAACAACCAAGTCAGTACTTACAGTTAAGTTACTAATCTCTTCCTCCACAACCCGAATTCTGTTGAACCTAAGAAATATTGTAGTTAATGAGTGGAGCTTGTACACAACCATGGGGATCTGAGATGTAAAAAAGAGGACTCAGTTAACACACAAATAAATTAAAAATAGGCACATGTGATTAGTATTTTTATTATTCACAATATTTCTTCTTCTTCTTCATACGCTGTCAGACGTCAACCTGTATTTTTTCGAAAAAAGCACCGGTCATCCTAAGGCTGTCGACACTGCCATAGAGCTTGTCTAGTGTTGCCACTGGTGATGGCCACATGTGCTTTCTCTGATCCTCGTATGTCGGGCAGTTTTGCAGAAAATGTTCAGCGGTCATTTTCCCGGTACCACACGAGCATTCGTCAGTGCCACCTATCTTCAATTTATTGACTAGGTGGTACCTCAGTCCATTGTGGCTTATGCGCAGTCTGAAGACCACGACTTACTCTCTTCTGTTCAACTGGTAATAGGCATCGTTTTTTGTGTAGCCAGTATGTTCTGTTTCCCATTTGGTCATGTATCTAGCTCTAATAAGCCTTTTTGACTCTTCGTTGGTCACACTAGGGTCTGGTTGTGGTAGTCTTGCACCTTCTTTTGCCAGTCTGTCTGCCTCCTCGTTGCCTTGGATGTTACAGTGGGATAGAACCCACTGTACCACTACTCTTTTTGGTGCAGGCTTCTGGCATAGTTGACAGAGTACTGCTCTTAAATCATTAAGTTCAGTATTTTTCTGGCTTTTTAGTGCTGTGACTACGGCCAGGGCATCTGTAAATAGGACTATATGGCTTTCATTTCTTTTGCCTGTCACCATTTCTTCTACTGCAGCCCTCAGTGCCTCTGCTCTGAAATTGCTTGAGTATTTTACTGTTCTTGTTTCCAATACCTGGTATATTTTCTACCACCTCTGGAAATATATGCTGCCTCAAGGTAGGTTTGTGTAAAGTAGGGATGGGCTTTGGTGTTGTTAGTGAGTTCATAGGGTCTTCATTCATCTTTGCTTTGGCTATTTCTGCAACGTTTCTCCGCTTTAGTTTCCCATTTCTAAAATTATTTAGTCTCTGATGCATTGGATGGTCTGTCAGTCTTCTGAGTTTCTCTGCTTTCTGCTGAGCTCTGCAGTCTCTTCTGTCGGTCATGAATTGCAGATTTGTAACATTTTCAAGTTCTACAATTGGCGTTGACTTCATGCCTCCTGTTATAACTCTCATGGCTTGGTTTTGAAGTTTGCTAATTTTGTCGAAGTTCGCCTTTGCTGCTGTTGTCCATGCCGCAATGCCATACTCGAGAACTGGTCTCACTCTTCCAGTGTACAGTTTCTTTAGTATTCTAGTATTCTCTGCTCCCCAGCTTGTGCCAGCAAGTTTCCTCATGACTGCCATTCTTTTCTTTGGCTCTCATTCAGTTTCTCTCGATCTGACTTTTCCATGTCATGCGCCGGTCAAATGTGACTCCCAGGTAGTTTGGGTTGTCGTTTGGCCGCAGGTATTTGCCGTTAAGACTTATTTTGGTGTTTTGGGGTTTGTTTGAAAATTCACAATATTTAAATAATTGGTGTATAAGCATTGAGAACTAGAATATAAGAAAAGTGGACTTGAATATAAACAGTGGACTAGAATATAAACAGAGTAGACTAGAATATAAACAGAGTAGACTAGAATATAAACAGAGTGGACTAGAATATAAGCAGAGTGGACTAGAATATAAACAGAGTGGACTAGAATATAAGAAGTGTGGACTAGAATATAAACAGAGTGGACTAGAATATAAGAAGTGTGGACTAGAATATAAGAAGTGTGGACTAGAATATAAACAGAGTGGACCAGAATATAAGTAGTGTCGACCAGAATATAAGAAGTGTCGACCAGAATATAAGAAGTGTGGTAAGATTAGAAGACTTTGGAATATAAATACGAGACATTGGAATATAGGTTTATTAGACTATAGATATCTAACATAACCAATGTAAACACCTTGCATTCAATTATATCTACCACAAATAATGTAGCCTGAACAAATTCACAAATGTGACAGTAACCACTTATACAGATACTACTGAATGATGTGACGGTAACCACGTCTATAGATACTACTGAATGATGTGACGGTAACCACTTATACAGATACTACTGAATGATGTGACAGTAACCACTTATACAGATACTACTGAATGATGTGACAGTAACCACTTATACAGATACTACCAAATGATGTGACAGTAACCACTTATACAGATACTACTGAATGATGTGACAGTAACCACTTATACAGATACTACTGAATGATGTGACAGTAACCACTTATACAGATACTACTGAATGATGTGACAGTAACCACTTATACAGATACTACTGAATGATGTGACAGTAACCACTTATACAGATACTACTGAATGATGTGACGGTAACCCCGTATATAGATACTACTGAATGATGTGACGGTAACCACTTATACAGATACTACTGAATGATGTGACAGTAACCACTTATACAGATACTACTGAATGATGTAACAGTAACCACTTATACAGATACTACCGAATGATGTGACAGTAACCACTTATACAGATACTACTGAATGATGTGACAGTAACCACTTATACAGATACTACTGAATGATGTGACGGTAACCACTTATTCAGATACTACTGAAAAGGCTGCACTTCTTACCTCTTGTAGTTTATTATGTCTGAGATCCAGCACCCGCAGTTTGGACAGTGAAGCAAATGATTCTGGTAGAAATGATATAGAATTCTCGCTCAGAGCTAAAGTCATGAGCCCAGTCAGTAAACCTATTTCTGGTGGCAGGTGGGTCAACCTGTTACTGTATAAGTACAACTCTGTTAACTGTGTTAACTCTTTTATACTGGTCGGCAGAGTGGAAATCTGTAAACAATTATTCATTTATTTAAATCAATGGTAAACTAGAAGATGATGATTTATTTCAATCAAATTTTTACAAATCTTGTTTATTCCCTGCGAAGCATAGGGTTCTCAACAAATAATCGCCAAGACTATTTGTCAATAGCCTGCTCCTTGAACTAGGCCATACTATCCTGAAAAAAGAAACCATCCTCTAGAAAAAAAAGTCCAAAAAGCACACATGGAGTGACCTTGACAGAAAAGTAGGTGACAGGTTACAGTGGCAAATGGAGTAGCAAGGAGATGACAGCCCACAAAAAGTGTGTTTGATTATTCGCTATACTTCTTCTTCTGCGATCGTTAACAATCGACAGCTTACAAGCCTTAAAAGGGCTTTGCAAGTAGCAGGATGTTGTCCGGAGAACACATCCGTCTTCGGCAGCACTGTACTTCTAAGGAAGCCAAGTGAGGTTTTACTTCTAAGGAAGTCAAGTTAATTGATTGTCAATCAACCAATCAATGTCCACCGCTCCTCTCAGTGCATAGGCCATTGACCCCATCTCACCAGTACACACAGTCCTGGGCTACTCTTTCTGCCTCTCTCCAGGTGTGACTATTCTTCTTCTTCATCGTACGCAGTCAGACAGTAACCATTATTTTTTCAAAAAAAGCGGCGGTCATCCTGAGGCTGTTGACACTGCCATAGAGCTTGTCTTATGGTTCCACTGGTGATGGCCACATCTGCTCTCTCTGATCCTCGTATGTCAGGCAGTTCTGCAGCAGATGCTCAGCTGTCATTTTCTCGGTACCACACGGGCATTCGTCGGTACCACCTATCTTCAATTTGTTGAATAGGTGGTACCTCAGTCTATTGTGGCCAGTGCGAAGTCTGAAGACAACGACCTGCTCTCTTCTGTTCAACTGGTAATAGGCATCGTTTTTGGCGTAGCCGGTATGTTCAGTTTCCCATTTGGTCATGTATCTGGCTTTAATAAGCCATTTTGACTCTTCGTACGTAATACTAGTATCTGTTTGTGGTAGTCTTGCACCTTCTTTTGCCAGTCTGTCTGCCTCCTCGTTGCCTTGGATGTTGCAGTGTGATGGGACCCACTGTACCACTACCCTTTTTGGTGCGGACTGCTGGCATAGTTGACAGAGTGCTGCTCTTAAGTCATTAAGCTCAGTGTTTTTCTGGCTTTTTAGCACTGTGACTACGGCCAGAGCATTTGTAAGCAGGACTATATGGCTTTCATTTTCTTTATGTGTCACCATTTCTTCCACTGCCGCCCTCAGTACCTCTGCCTCCGCTCTGAAATTGCTTGTGTACTTACCAGTAGCGAATGACAGTGTTATTTTTCTGCCATTTGGTAGATTCAGGAATGCTCCTGCCCCTCCGTTCTGTGTAGTGTTTGTTACAGAACCGTCGGTGTATGCATGGGTCCAGTCCATGTTTGGGTAGTTTTTCTATATAAAGCTTAGGGTAGTATCTCTTCTTTCTTTTTCAGTCTGGCAGTTTTTGTTTCCAATACCTGGTATATTTTCTACCACCTCTGGAAATATATCCTGCCTCCAGGTAGGTTTTCGTACAGTAGGGATGGGCTTTGGTGTTGTTAGTGCGTTTATGGGATCTTCGCGCATCTTTGCTTTGGCTATTTCTGCAACGTTTCTCCGCTTTAGTTTCCCATTTCCCAAATTGTTTAGTCTCTGGTGCATTGGGTGGTCAGTCAGTCTTCGGAGTTTCTCTGACTGCAGCTGGGCTCTGCAGTCTCTTATATCGGTCATGGGTTACAGCTTTGTAATCTTTTCAAGTTCTACAATTGGCGTTGACTTCATGCCTCCTGTTATAACTCTCATGGCTTGGTTTTGAAGTTTGTTAACTTTATCGAAGTTCGCCTTTGCTGCTGTTGTCCATGCCGCAATGCCATACTCGAGAACTGGTCTCACTCTTCCAGTGTTCAGTTTCTTTAGTATACTTTCGTCTGCTCCCCAGCTTGTGCCAGCAAGTTTCCTCATGATTGCCATTCTTTCTCTGGCTCTCATTCGGTTTCTCTCGATCTGACTTTTCCATGTCATGCGCCGATCAAATGTGACTCCCAGATAGTTTGGGTTGTCATTTGGCTGCAGGAATTTGCCATTTAGACTTAATTTGGTGTTTGATTGAAAGCGAGAATATTGTACATGTGGTTTTCTCCTCGTTTATTTTGACCAGCCATGAGTTCGCCCACTCTTCCAGCGATGTTAGGGCCTGCTGCATCCGACTTCTTGCTATGGTGAGATTCTTTTCAGAGGTCCACATAGCCAGATCATCTGCAAACTTTGAGCTATGGACCCTTCTTGGTATATTCTCTGTAATGTCGTTTATATACACCAGGAAGAGTGTGGGTGACAGTACTCCCCCTTGAGGTACTCCCTGCTCGAGTGTCACCTTTTTGCTCATCTGCCCTTGTACTTGGACTCTGGCCGTTCTTTGTTTGAGGTAGTGGTTGATCCACTTGTACATTCTCCCACAAACTTCACTTCTCCTTAGCTTGAAGTCCGTCTTTCCAGACTTTGTCAAATGCCTTTTCCAGGTCCACCCAAACCGCTACTGTGTGTTTCTGTGCCTGGTAGGCATCTTCTATTTCCTGGGCTATGAGGATGACCTGGTCCTCAGTGGATCTGTGCTGTCTAAAGCCGGCTTGCTGTGGAATTAGTATTCGTTTTTCTTCCAGATGCCACATCAGTCTGGTGTTTATCATACGTTCCATCAGTTTGCCGACACAGCTCAGTAGGCTGATAGGCCTGTATCCATTTGGATCTTTTTTGTTCTTTCCTTTCTTTGGTACTGGTACAAGTACTGCGTCTTTCCATGCCTGGGGTACAATTCCCCTTTTCCAGCTTTGGTTCAGGACCGATAGCAGTTTCCTCTTCGCTGTTTGGCCCAGCCTCATCAGCATTTCGTTTGTTATCCCGTCTTTTCCTGGAGATTTCCTTTTCTTTAATGTTCTCATGGCCTCTTCCATTTCACTCATTGTTAATTTGGCCATCATATGCTCTTCTGGTGCCGTATTGATGTTGTCGTGCCCCTTTTGCTCTTCACTAATGTCTGTATGCATATCTGCAGGGACCTTGATGTGGTTTGCTTTGGCATAGTGTTCTACAAAAGCGTTTGCGGCTTTTTTTCCAGTGAGCAAGTTTGCGCCCTGCTTGATGGTAATTTGTTTGTTTGAAGGGGTTTCGTCATTCATGGCTCTGACTAGCTTCCATAGCTTGTTCCCTTCTTTGTCTAGGTTGAGGCTTTCGGTTTTGTTTTTCCAGCTCTCTCTTGCTGTTTGGTTTAGAGTGTATTTGTATTTCGCCGTGGCGGCTTTGAGGGCGATATTTGCCTCCATAGATTGTTCTCGCTCTGCCATGTTCCTAGCATTTGTGACTGCATCTTCCGCTTTCTGCAACTCATCATTCCAATAGGGCTTATAGTTTTTCTTAGCCCCTCTTGGGATTGTTTCAGTGGCGACTTGCATTATTGCCTTGCTTACGCTTTCCACCATGGGCTTCATTTTGTTGTTTCGTGTGTTGATGGTTTCACACAGCCCATCTGTCAGGATTGCAAATCTGTCCCAGTCGGCTCGTTTGTAATTCCAACGTGGGAGTGGTTTTGTTTCCTGTGGGCCTACTTCCATATCAATGTCTAGCCTGATCGGCCTGTGGTCGCTACCTGCCAGTTGGTTTAGCAGCTGGCGGTCTATTTTATGGTGTATGTCCTGTGTGGAGAAGGCCAAATCTGGAGTCGAGGTAGTATGCCATGTTCTAGAATAGAAACTAGGGCTATCCTCCGGCCTATTGATTAGGGAGAGATTTGTGTCTATCTCCCAATCTTCCACTTCGTCACCTCTGCTGTCTGTGTCCGAGTATCCCCATCTCTCCGAGTGGCTGTTGAAATCTCCAACTACTATGCAGTTGGAGTCTTTGACGTCCATACTCGAGAGCGATAGGTCTTTATTTGGTGGTCCGTACAGATTGAAGATGCGGAGCTTCGTCTCTTGAGCCATTATGTCAACTCCTACAATTTCTGCTTGTCCGGTGTGATTGACAGATACCGCGCTACTCGGTATGCAGTTTCGGGTCAGTATCAGGACCCCTCCTTTGTGACCTTCTCTATCGAGACGGAAGGTCTGGTATCCTCTGATTGAGAATTTATGGTTTTTGTTGAGGTGCGTTTCCTGGATACATGCCACGTCAATCTTACCTTCATGCAGGTGATGTGTTAGGGAAAGCTTTTTGTTAACGACACCCTCCGCATTCCACTGTAGTATTTTGAGGGTCTTGAGTTTTTGGTCAATAGGAGTTGCCCCATAGCCATGTGCCTTGACTCCACGACACATGGGTAGGTGACCACCAGTAGTCAAGGGTGGGCCCCTTCGAGGCGTGAGGCCCGGCACTCTCGCTGCCTGGCGGGACTCCGCAGGATGAGCGCCATACGTTTTTCTGATCGGTTGTACTGTCATCATACTGCAATTTACGTTGCACTGTTTCGTTAGGCTTGTGGCCCTGTGCATCCGATTTCAACAGGCGTTTCTGTAGGGATGCCCTCCTTAGCCTTTGGCTGTCCCCAGCCTATCTGCAAGGCAGCAGTTGTTTGTGATCAGAGTTGTCTCTCTTATGGAAGTTGTCTTACCAGACTAACGAGTCTTCACTACTCGTGTCTATAGGGTGCGGTGATGATATATGAGATGATATATGATATGGACTGGTTTACCCGGAAGAGAGGCAGTCCAGTGTGTCTGTATCCCAGGATCGTCACGTCCTGCCAGAAACGTAGCATTTGCATGTGAGTGGGGTATCTCTTTGCTCCCTTTATTTTCTTGGCTTCTATGCAGGGATGGTACACCTAGCATTTCCCGCCACCTGGGATGTTGACACAGTGGGGCAGGTGTGCAATGTCCGCTAGTCTGCATCTCTTCTGCGTCCATTGGTATGGCTGATAGCGTACAGAGGTAGATATAGAAGCAGAAGTGCATTTAACCAGGGGACAAGCCTGGTAATGTCACGGAGATGTTGTTCGCCTGGTTTGCGGACATATCTCGTGGTCAAGGAATGAGTCTCGACAGTTCACAGTGAGGTGGCTGCTCTACTGTTTTCGACACCCCGACCAAGAACTAAGTCTTATGTTGGTGGTTTCGCACCCCATCGCCGTATAGGGTGAATATCGAGCAGCTATCCGCCCGCTTTGATCGGCGGATGGAAGAGACCTCTTTCTGTGGCTCGACCTGGTAGGGTTGAGGCGCGATCCCCAGGTCCCGACCATATCGAAGCCTCCCATTGCAGTGGTGCTGAGAATTTGGGCGGGATTCCGGCTTACAGGCGTCCGGCCGTAATCCCTCACATGGTAGCCTCGCGCCATTGGCTTATCAGCCTGGTACGTGAACCAAATGTCTGCGGCTCCTCTAGAGTTGAGCTGGATTTCCGTAGCAACGCCCTGTCATTTGTAGGGTAAAACTGACCTGTCTTCCGATGGTCTATTTCCAGCACCCGTTCACTATTTGGCCAGGACGAATTAATCGAGGGCTTTTGTTTGTCAGTGACCAGGTATCTGGAACCTGCGGTTTCTGCGGGGTTAAGACACAATTTCCGTAGCGTTCCTTCATTAGAAGGTTAGAGAGCTGACCTGTCTTCCGTGGGTCTAGTACCAGCACACGTTCACTATTAGACCCAACGAAAGTGCTCTCGGTTTGTCAGTCGTTCTACAGTATTTGCGTGTTGAGTCAAATTTAGCCACAGGCTCCACTCCTGTTAGTGCTCTTCCGTCAATTCCTTTATCAAACACTGAATGCAGACCAACCGAGCCACAGAGGGCATAACCCCAGATTTCTGAGGGTCTAAATCCAGCACCCGTTCCATATTAGACCCAAGAGAAGTGGTCTCGGCGTGTCAGTTATTTCAGTATTGGCCGTGTTGAGTCAAATTAAGCCGCAGGCTCCACTCCTGGTGGTGCCCTTCCGTCAATTCCTTTAAGTTTCAGCTTTGCAACCATACTTCCCCCGGAACCCAAACACTTTGGTTTCCCGGAAGCTGCCCGCAGAGTCATTGAAGCAACTCCTGCGGATCGCTAGTCGGCATCGTTTATGATCAGAACTACGACGGCCTCTGACTTTCGTTCTTGATTAATGAAAACATTCTTGACAAATGCTTTCGCAGTAGCTCGTCTTGCGGCGATCCAAGAATTTCACCTCTAATGCCGCAATACGAATGCCCCCGTTTGTCCCTGTTAATCATTACCTCCAGTTCCGAAAACCAACAAAATAGAACCGAGGTCCTATTCCATGCACCATTATTCAGGCAGCCGAGGCCTTCTTTGAACACTCTAATTTTTTCAAAGTAAACGCGCCGGCCACCCAGGACGCTCAGCGAAGAGCACCCGTGGGAGAGAGCCGGCAGACGGTAGGGCAGGAGACAACGGGCAGTGAACCGGGGCGAGCCGGACTGCCCGCCTGCGCCTGAGGTCCAACTACGAGCTTTTTAACTGCAACAACTTTAATATACGCTATTGGAGCTGGAATTACCGCGGCTGCTGGCACCAGACTTGCCCTCCAATAGATCCTCGTTAAAGGGTTTAAAGTGTACTCATTCCAATTACGGGGCCTCGAAAGAGTCCCATATTGTTATTTTTCGTCACTACCTCCCCGTGCCGGGAGTGGGTAAGTTGCGCGCCTGCTGCCTTCCTTGGATGTGGTAGCCGTTTCTCATGCTCCCTCTCCGGAATCGAACCCTGATTCCCCGTTACCCGTTACAAACATGGTAGGCATGTCACATACCATCGACATTTGATAGGGCAGACATTTGAAAGATGCGTCGCTGGCACATGAGGCCATGCGATCAGCACAAAGTTATCCAGAGTCACCAGTGGGGACGCCGCAACCCCGTGAGGGGAAACGACGATTGGTTTTGAACTAATAAAAGCGCTCTTTCCGCGAGGGTCGGAGCTTGGTAAGCATGTATTAGCTCTAGAATTGCCACAGTTATCCAAGTAGGATCGTGTCATCTAAGAAACCTCGACTGCTTTAATGAGCCATTCGCAGTTTCACCGTGAGACAGTGTGAACTTAGACATGCATGGCTTAATCTTTGAGACAAGCATATGACTACTGGCAGGATCAACCAGATATCTGTCGGAGACGTACGTACCGCACACACCGGTCGGCGGAGGACGGGTGTGTAAAAAGCCTCACTGGGACGGCCGCAGGGACCGATTGACGAATGGTTGTTCCCCCCGTCCCTCACTCCGTCGACCTAGGACCGCCTGACAGGGGCCCCTACACACACCAGACGACCGAACGACCGATCGGGCTCGCTCGAGGAGGGATGGCAGCGCTCTGTGCAGAACGGATCCCAACGACCCCGGCGATGAATTTCACTGGGACTAGAGACAATTTGGCCTGCCGGCCTGCCCTTCTCCCGAGGGTTGGTCCCCGGGAGAACACAGGGCCTTCAGGCACGATTCCTGCTTTCCATTTGCCGGTCACAAGCTCTTTGCGAGAGTCTGACCACCAGCGAGACGAACTGTCGAGCTCTGCTACAAGCCTTAGATAAATCACCACCGACTGACAACGTTTCTCGATACGGACCAGAGCAGCGCACCTCGGCGGAGGAGACGCCAAAAAAAACCGCATCCCGATACCTCTACTGGGAAAGGCGAGCAAGCGTTTTCCGTAAGCCCGCGCTATCGCTCCGCCTGGCGGGACTGAGATCGCTTTACGAACACTGGTTGAAATTGAATCGCAGCGGCGAGACAACTACCCCAGATGTGTGACTATTCAATTGTAGTTACCTCTCAGATTTCCTTCTCCATGTACCAGAAGGAAAGTCAGCCATGGAGTTTCCTTGCAGATTTCACTCCATTGTGTCATTTTCCTATTGTTCTGAGACCCGTCATTCCTTTTCTCAAGGCTGTTTTCTATGGCTTTGTTGTTAATGTTTCCGTAACCGACTGTTGTTTTTATAGATTTTAATAGAACAAGAGAGTAAAAAGAGAAAATTACAGATTTTTGGGAATCACTGAGCAATCATGTCAGCAAAAAAATCAATCAGACATTGCATTCTGTATACCGCAACTTTAGTAAAGAAGTAGAGAGGACAATGCAGTACAAACTCCCATTGTCCCTGCATATGAGATCAGTTGTTCAATATGTTATGCACAAACCTGAGATTTGCTAAGGTCTAATCGTGTTGCACCTTCTTCTTTACATTTCTTAAATTCCTTTGCAACATCCTGGGGAACCACACAAAAATGTCCATTAACTTTTACTCAGATATTACAGAATTTAGTATAAAGAAGTTGAATAATAGCTCATAAAACTAGGAGGATATATCAACAACAAGATCTTTAGAATGTTCAACTTTCACTTGAAAATAATTAATTTAATTCTGACATTAAACTTCGTGTGAAACACAGATTTACCACTATAGCCAAGCCCCTTACAGGAAGTCTCTGTCCTTGAACTTCCAGTGGTGGTTTTTGTACATGAATAGATACATGCTCCATGCACAACTTTCTTTAGTTGCCTTTTACGATACGCTTGAAAGGTTCCATTTTTTTCTACCAGTAACAGTCGAATGCTGATCTCATCATCATGATCATCAGTCTCATAACCTAGAAGGTCGTTGAGGCACCATTATTGCAGTTTGTCGTACCAGCTCTCGCCATTCAACAACGGTGTGTCTTGGGCCACTACACACCTGATGGGGCCCATCTCTCTCCAGGTGGAAGTTCATTATAGTTGTGTCTAAATTTCATACAACAAAACTGACACTGTCTGTCACTAGGGCAAAGGGCACCAATCTCATGACGTTCAGCCATGTGAACTAGACCTAAAAGATGACACATGTTTAAGCGTAGTGCTATTCATACAGCCGATGTCTATTCCAAGATAATCGGACAGAAGAAAACACAAAACGAACGAATTAATCAGTCCAAATGGAAAACAACACATTTCCGGGAACACAAGTGTAAGTCGTCGATTAGTGTGAATTCCCGGCAAATCCATGGTCTAGCGGCATCTATGTTGATCTAGAAAATGAAATTTCAATTAACTGCTAAATGAGCAGACAGCGACTCATAGCTGGCTACTTTCATCATGGTCAGCAAACCAGAGATGACCAAATCCCCATTTCATCTCCAAGAGCCAGCACTAGAAACAGGCTGCACTAGTGTAGTTTTACTAAGAGAATAGTGGTTGCAGCAGGAAGGCAAACCAAGTCACAAAAATGCTGGGCTGAGTCGTTTTTTGAGAAAAAAAAATAATTCGCAATTGAGGATAGAACCTAGATCGCTCAGGTGTGCAGCCAGTGCACTTTTATACATAGTATTGAGAGGTAAGGCACTCACCTCTCAAAGCAATGAATAGAAATGGCGTGGGTTCGAGACCCGCAGATTTCAAGTCACCCCTGGTCTCAAAGAAGTGGGACCACAGTGCCTACATACTGAATTACCTCCAGTCGTCTTGACTTAGGTCTGGCCACTGGTTAAGTGTAGTTCAGGACCAGCGATTGAGGTTGGTGACCAGTGCAGCTTTTTTCCTCACTATAATCCAAATACAACACAAGTTACGTCATCAAGACAAAGACTGTCTGATGATGTTGCCATCATCACGTGCAATGGGCAACTAACTTTTTTTTATTATCATTACCACCAATTTAACATTTGTAGAGTAACAAAAGGCGCTCACATTGGGCATTTGTGAAGTAACTTCGAGATATCCATTGGCAATTGAATTTGTGTTTGTTTTGAATGCCCACAATGAGTAGGTTTACTCTTTTGTGCGCCCTGAAAAGGACGTTAAGTGGCAGGTTGCAGTAGCTTTCCTCACATCACGAGCGTGCCGATTAAGGTGTTCAATGTTTGGTTTCATCTGCATGTCGCTCACTACTACGGGGATCATGTTGATCCTTCCCCTCGTTAGCCAGGCCACCAAGGAAACAACCCGTTTCCAGGGAGGGCTACTAGGAAGTCAAGGTGAGGGTCTTGATCAGTATATTTTGCCTGACCCTCACTAACATGTCTGATCAGTATATTTTGTCTGACCAGATGTAAGTCTTCCTCCCTGGCAGTTGAACTTGGACAGCTACATTATATATGTGTGAAATTACATCTTAATTTGACAATTTAGGAATAAACTATAGTGAGCTGAAATCGTTCAAATCATTTTGAAATGCCCTGTATTTATTCTTTAGTGTAACTTGCTTTAACTTACTTTGCAGTCTGCAGAATGATCCAACGATCTAAAACATGGACTGTCTGAATAGTCAATATTATAAACATGATTAACAAAAGGCACCTACCAGATCTGCTTTAACTGATGGTCTCTGTGTAACACATGGCTTTGCTTTGCTCTGACCTGGCATGGTTACTGACACTTGCTTCTTTCCAGTAATAGGGTCTATGGCTAGTGAAGACATGCTACTCTTCTTGTCCTGCATCTTAAAGAGACAAGAGGTTTTTGTGAATTTGTTATCAAATATAATGATCTGCTTCTTTATTTTCGAGAATGCAAAAGTAAAAACAATGTTGTCAATTGCAATACAGAAAAGACCTTAAATTATTTTTTTAAAATTGTTTTTAAGTATTTTCACTGTTTAACTAACTTCATGAGGTTTTAAAAAAAACAAGCAAAGGCAAAAAGAATAACTGAATGATTTATAATAATCGGTCAAATTGGAACAACTCTGGAAGGGTTTCCGCATGTCTACCTCACTTTCACATATGCAGTAAATGAAAAAATGTAGTACTGAGAGTGGGTGGGTTGGTGGTGGTTGGGTGGGTGGGTGAGTGAGTGAGTGAGTGAGTGAGTGAGTGAGTGAGTGAGTGAGTGAGTGAGAGAGAGAGAGAGAGAGAGAGAGAGAGAGAGATTACTGTAACCAAAAGGATTCTACCTCTGGTTGAAATACATTGTCTCAAGTGGACCAAGTGGATTGACAAAGGGAGAGAAGTTTATGACCAGAAATCCATACAGTTAAGATGATCATAGGAAAGCTAAGAAACAATATATGAAAGCTAAACACTATTAACGACCTGAAAAACGCATCATAAACCTTAGAGGAAAAGAAGAAAGAAAACGTTAGCCTGATGAGATGAAGTATCTGACTAAATCAGGTCGTCCTACCAATTACTGATTATGGGGTGGACATCCCCACACACAAAGTCACAGTTTGTAAGGTTGGAATGCATCCAGAGGGAAGGAATGCATCCAGAGTGAAGGAATGCATCCAGAGTGAAGGAATGCATCCAGAGGGAAGAAATGCATCCAGAGGGAAGGAATGCATCCAGAGTGAAGGAATGCATCCAGAGTGAAGGAATGCATCCAGAGTGAAGGAATGCATCCAGAGTGAAGGAATGCATACAGAGTGAAGGAATGCATACAGAGTGAAGGAATGCATCCAGAGTGAAGGAATGATGCATCCAGAGTGAAGGAATGCATCCAGAGGGAAGGAATGTGACTTGGGTGCACCATGGATAATCCCACCAAGAGAAAGAAGATTTTCATGCTTGGCCTTTTGTCTGTATAGTCTAGATACCCTGCCGAAGACGGATGTGTCAGACCGAAAGGTGCAAATATCGCAGTCAAGTTGTAAACTAGCAACACAGTGCATTCCCTTCTCCGGACTACATTCTGCTACATGCAAAGCTCTATTCAATGCTTGGTAGCGGGAGATTGAGAACGAACGCAGAAGAAGATGTCTAGATACGAACTGGCCTAGGTCTAATCCTACATGTCAGTAGTTACACACATGAGGCACCCACAGGACATGAACGCTGTAGATATCAAGAGTAAAATAAGCAAGAGCAGGATGTCACGGATGGTACAGGCAGAGAGAACGATTGGTCGAGTGACCAAAGTGGAGAACATAAACAAAGGGGAAGAATGGATTTAAATTAGAGATAAAATGACAGACTTCCACCAAGTCATCATCACCCTGGAGAAAGCGGACCACAAAGTTAATTAACTAATATGCGATAATGCCATGGATGTTGATGCTGTTTTATATTATATATATATATTTTTATAGATTAGAGCTGCACGGTAAAAAAGCTGGCTGTGGATTTCTCTGCTAGAGTGAGAGGCAGGGCTGCTGCTGCGAGTAGTTGTGCATACATGTCAACAACCTTCAGTACAAAAATGGAGATTAATGCAGTAACTTTGGCTTTGAAGTGGCTATCTGAGACTTCTTCCATAACTGTATTTGGCTTGGCTTGGTTTCGTTCGTTCTTAATCTCCCGCTACTAAACCCTGACATGGGCCAAAGTAGCAGAATGTAGTCCAGAGAACAGAATGCGTTGTAGTTAACAGATTGACTGCAATATTTGCACCTTTCAGTCAACACATCTGACTTCAGCAAGCATTTCTTTTAGTACTGGGTTAGTATTCCCTCTTCAATCCCTTCTCCTTAGCCAGTCTGCTCTGTTGCAGCCTGTTATTTAGGATCACCGCGTGGAGGTGTAGAAGGGTTTTGGCAGCTCTGGTTCGCTGGCCCTGACGCTAGCAGTCAGCTATTGATCGCTGACCGCTGCAGCTGCTCAGCGTCTTGATCCCATAATTGTATTTGAGTCTCAATCCTTGCTTTGGAAGGTACAGAAATGCTGGCTATGTCATGAATGGATAGCCAACATAGAGGCCTCAAACCTTTGTGTGGATCTTCTATCCTGGTCATACTGGGGTTTGTGAGAATGAAAAAGCTGACATCCTGGCCTAAGAGACAACCATAGTGAGGACATTTGGCAATGAACACAGGTAAAATTTTGAAAATGATCAACACCCACTTCATGAACCAGCGATGCACAAATGCCAAACTTTTTGAAATCATACGTGGATCAAGCAGAGGAGCCCCTAAAAGGAAAGAGCAGTAGTGCATACAACCAGCAAGCTATGGAAACCACCAGTATTTACACTCTTTTGCCATTTACTGAGAGGGACTGAGCACCTGTAGGTTGTTCAGAATGCAATGATATCAATACCTAACTCAACAGAACTACTGTGTGTGGCAAATACATATTCCTATATTCTAGTCATTATTTTATACACAAATCCGAAAATAAGAAAT
This sequence comes from Ariolimax columbianus, assembly GCA_036924085.1. Classification (NCBI taxonomy): domain Eukaryota; kingdom Metazoa; phylum Mollusca; class Gastropoda; order Stylommatophora; family Arionidae; genus Ariolimax; species Ariolimax columbianus. Next base: position 14,640,610 of record JAVGWX010000017.1, on the reverse strand, counting down.
TTAGGTCTTGTGCTTTTTTTTTGTGTAAAGTTTATTTTCTATTCTGTAGTTTGTCCTGGGACATTGACTGGTATGATATTATATCACCGCTGATTTATGGAAAGCAATTGCTTTGCGACACTAATCACTTACATTATTCTTGAATTAAGGGATAAAAACTTTATCAGATAAAGGTTGCCAAATTACTTTTCAATCATTTGATAAACCACTTCCAATACTTCAGAATTATGGTAAAAAATACTTCTCATGCAACTGAATTATGTGAAAAAAGCAAACATGAAATCTCGAGGGGAAAAACACTATTGTAGCCAAGACCTGAAATGTCTGTGGGTGTGCGTGTTTGTGCTATATATATATATATATATATATATATATATATATATATATATATATATATATATATATATATATATAGTGACAAGAGAAAGTACACTCTTTTTTTTTGTTGAGTTATCTTAACTTGGCATTGTGTATTATTGATCACATTTTGCAAAGATTTTTTCATTTTCATAATTAAAAGGCATGTTGAAAATTTGAGAAAGTACGGTTCTAAAAGACTAATAAAAAAAATTAGGAGGCTGATCAATTAGGTTTAGCGGGTGATCAATTTGAAAAGAGTCATTTGAGTGATAAAATGTCTGAATTGGGGATTATGATCAAACTTAATCTTGTCTTGTTCCTGGTCTCTCTGGGGATCATCTGATTTTCTTTACAGCTGAATACTGTGAAAAATTACTTTCACTATAGCTGCATAATGTTAAACATCACTTTCATTATAACTGAAGGGGACGGTGTTGGCTAGTTGTTAAGTGACACGGCTCACAACCAAAAGGTGCTGGGTTCGATCACCATCACAGCACTGGCCGTTACCCCGGGGAAGCAAACCCTTAGAAAATGCAGGAGGAAGCAGACCCTTACATAAAATGCATGCTGAAGTCAGATGCACTGGGCCAACAGGCACAAAATAAAATCAACAGTGTAATGTACACCGCCTTGGGGAAAATAGAAATAAGGCAAACACCAAAACAAACAAAAAATCAACAAAAACAATATAACTGAACAATGTGAAACCACATTACTTTCACCACAGGTGAATAATATGAAACACCACTTTCACTAGTTGAATAATGTGAAACAATAATCACTTTCACTAAAACTGAATGATGTGAAAAAAATCTCTTGCAAAACAACTGAAGCTTGTTAAAAATTACTTTCAATATAGCTGAATAATGTGAAAGATCACTTTAATTTCAGCTAAATATGTTGAAAAAAAATTACTTCAATTACAGCTGAATAGGAGAAATCACATTTGCTGCAGTGGGATTAAGAAAAACATCATTTTCACTACAACTGAATGTGGAAAATCACTTTCACTTCAGCCGAATAATGTGAAACATTGCTTTCTCTATAGCTGAATAAGATTTTTATTTAATTACCCCCACCCATAGCTGAATAATGTGAAAAATAATTTTCACTGGAGCTTAAAAATGTGAAAAATCACTTTGCACACAACTGAATTAAGGGAGGGATGGGGGTGGGTGAGAGAGAGAGAGAGAGAGAGAGAGAGAGGGGGAGAGGGAGAGAGAGAAAGAAAGAGAGAACAAGAAAGAAAGAGAAAGAGAGAGAGAGCAAGAAAGAAAGACAAAGAGAGAGAGAGAGAGAGAGAGAGAGAGAGAGAGAGAGAGAAATGGAGAGAAAGAGAGAAACCACACCATTAGTACAACTGAATCTGAATTATGAAAAATGTGTTCTGAATGTTTATAGTGGTAGGGCACTCAACTAAAGAATTTGCTCAACAAGCATAAAAACATATTTTTAATAAGTTGTTCCTCTACCTTCTCTCTATCTCCATCCTTGAAACACAGAGTCTCCACACCAGCTTCAATGTCATCGTCATCTTGACCAAAAGCTCCCTGGTCATACTCAGGTGAGTCAGAGTCAACGATGGATAAAGGTGACTGCCCTGCATAACTTTCTGCACCTTTCCAGTCAGCCAGTCTTTCTGCAGCTGCTGAATTCTCTCGAGATTTGTTTGGTTTTCGTGACATGTTTATACTAAACTTAAAAAGTCTTTTACATTACGTGAATCTTCCTTTCCTCCTTAGATAAACATACAATTAAAGTGACACGGGAGATGTCTTTCGTGCTGTAGGTTCACAGAAGAAAATCCATGCAAAATGGCTAATAGGTTGAACGAAAATGAATATTTTTCCTTGCTTTTTGTTCATACTATATGCAAAAATATGGCATATCTGAAATGAAAGAGCATTTTTGTTAAAATAGTTGGTATATGTTACTGGCCAATGAATATTTCTGCTAGGTAGGTGAACAAGGATACAAAACACTTAGACTGAATATTGTATATTATTACTGTATTTAGACTGAAATGGCAATAGTATACTTTATCAATTGGACTGGATTATGATAAAAAAGGCAATAATACAATTTATATGCAAGACTGGATAATGTTAGTGTAGGTAGTAGTAACAATCACATTAACACACTGGTATGGTATATTGGGAAAATGGTGTTAGACCCTTATTTCACTTGATCAACAGCACACAAGGGGTCATGTGGTCAACATCATACAGACCACTTTACTTTCCCAGATTATTCTGGCGTCAATTTCTTTAAAGGCTGGGTCGACACCAGGTGCCGTTTTGCGATCGGAAAAATCCAGCACTAGCTGGGGATCGAGCCCTGTTCTCTCGGATGGGAAGATGGTGCACTAACCACTGCACTACCTCTGCTTCCTATTACTGTATGAAGGTGAAAATGGCAAGAGTATAGTCTATAAGTTGAACTGCAAGAATTGTATGTCTGCTGTTGTTGTGTAATGCCCATGATGAGTAAGTTTACTCTTTTGTGCTCCCTGAAAAGGACGTTAAGTGGTGGCTTGTTGCATGCTGATGAAGGTGGACCGTAGTCCTGCAGGTGGTGGTGTTATGCTTGGCTGGAACGGTGTTAGCTTTGTCACTATTTTTTGTATCCTTTCCAGCTTGTTTATATCTCCTCTACAATACGCCAGCCTAGGACTAACTAATGCTTTATACAGTTTGACTATCACTTCCTTGCTCCTATGTTTAATATTTCTTTTTATCATACCTAACATTGCATTTGCCTTTTTCACTGCTACCTGCACTTTTTCACTCACTTTACCTGTATGATCTATTATAACCCCTAGGTCCCTTTCCTTTTCTATCATTCTAATATTGTTCTCGCCCAAGCTATTCAGTATAGACTACATTTGCTTTCTCATACCATGTCTACAAAATGTGGACTTTCTCTTCCTGATGTGTGTAACCAGTCTGACACAGGACGCCTCATTTTGTCCTTTCAGCTGCCCAAGAGACAACTCTTGCTAAACCAAATATGGCCTCTAGCGGTCTTGCTTGTTTATTCACATGCTTTCATTTTTTTTTAATTTTTTTTCTACACATCTTCCAAATGTGTCTCTTGTTATGCCACAATTTATTTTTTCTGAGATTCCAGTACAATGTCTGCCTTAATACTAACTAAGTTTTATTATGGTTCCTTCTGCTCTTGTGTTTCACAAGGTTTTGCCCAGTAGTATTCTATATATATTTATATTTCCTTCGTTTTCAAATTTGTTTTATATTTCCTTATTGCATTTCTGCAGGTCTAATATTTTTATATCCATTGCTCTTGTCTTTGAAGCTTTGTCATTCCTTAACTGCTCTGCTGACACGATTATTTGTAACTGTTCATTTCCTTCAATATTTGCTAGTTGACATTTGTTTAGCTTAGTTCGCCTCTTTAAGTCTGTGTTGTTCTTGTTTGTCCTACCTTGATAAAGGTCTTCTGGCAGAAACATTGATTAATACCCTTTACTTCTTTGTGTGTTTTTTACCCCTTTTCAATCTAGCCAGAGTATAAAAGTATAGTGCCATCACTACAGTTGGCCTCCTTCTGGAAGACTGTACTGAAGCCCTTTACAGTGGTGGTTTCTGTAGCAATTTGTTTTACATGATGAGGTCGCTAGACACATGTGCAACTCTCTTTGGCCACCTTTTACAACATGCACGGAGGTACTCTGGTCCTATTGTTTCCTTACCAGTGAAGAGTACCAGAATCAACTCGGAAGTTGATCTAGGCAAACATTATTACATATCAGTTTAGTTTCACCTTTCTTTTCACCTTTTGTCCTGTTTGTGCCTTTCAGCGTCAAGCGTGTGCTCTTGCTGTTGTGCCTCTCATCTGTTGGAGTATTGGCTTTTTGCAATTTAAACTATAGCAAGTCGCTGCTCTCCGCCTAGAAATTTTGCGATCAAGTTATAAGTGGTATTTATTTCTTTGTCCAGAGAGATGTAGAAGCTGACATCATGGATGATTTCATCTTCTAGCCTGATTTCCTGCTGTAGGCAAAAGGGATCTATCAGGCATTATGCTTTATTTTGTATTAATCTTAAGACCAGCAGCTCTGCTGATTTCATTTAGGTCGCTCAAGGATTGTTTGGCCTCTTTAATGGTAAGGCTGATGAGCACAATGTTGTCTGAAAACCATGAATAGCCACTCGCTATATATATTTACACTTCTCTCGACCCAATATAGCTGTTGGAAGGTCTCTTTGAGAGCTGCTGTAAATAAATTTGGAGAGATAGTGTCGCCCTATCAAACTCCTCTGGCCAGCGGAATATATACTGAGCAAAGAAGATTTGTGTAGCTTTTGGAAATGTAATGATCTCTGAAAACATTTACCGCTGCACTAGTTTATTTATTGTCAAAGGCTTTTTCGTAATCAATAAATACAAAACATAAGGGCATGCAGCATGCTCTCTTCACGGTTGATTGATCTGAATCCACCTTGTTCAATCAAAAGAAACATTTAAAAAATATTTGAACAAGCAGAACACAGCTCAAAAAGTGAATAAAACAGCAAAAATAGACTTTGAAAAAAAACTTGCTCAGAGGATCAAGACTGATAGTAAAAGCTTCTTTTCTTATGTTAGAAATAAACAAAGAATTAAAGACAAAAGTAAGCCCTCTCATAAACAGTACAGGAAAAATAATAAGTGACAATAGGGAGGCAGCTAATGTACTCAATCAGTACTTTGGCACAGCCTACACAAAAGAGGACTGCTCCAAGATCCCAGAGCCTATAGATATTTTTCAAAGAGACATGGAGATTAAGATCAATCTGTATTACAGAGGAAAGTGGATAAATGTCCAGGTCAAGATGGTATTCATCCAAAATTGCTGTTTGAAATTAGAGACCAACTAGCAAAACCATTGACTATATTATGTTGTCAATCACTTGCAAAAGGGATTGTTCCACGGGATTGGAAAGATACAGGAGTGATCCCATTGTTCAAAAAGGGCAAAAAATCAGATCCAGCAAATTATAGACCGGTGAGTTTAACGAGCATAGTCTGTAAATTGTTAGAGTAAATAATCAAAAAAGATGGTAATGTATTTAGACAAACTTAATATAATCAGAAAAAGTGAGCATGGGTTTACTAGAGGGAGATCGTGTTTAACAAATATATTAGAATTCATGGAGGATGTTACTAGAATGATAAATAAAGGGAAGCCAGTGGATGTTATTTATCTAGATTTTGCAAAGGCCTTTGATATAGTACCTCATCAAAGATTATTTTGAAAGTTAAAATCACATGGAATAGGTGGGGAAGTTGACAAATGGGTTGAAAATTGGTTAACCGGAAGAAGGCAGAGAATAGGCATAAATAAGGAGTACTCAGTGTGTGAAGTAAAAAGTGGAGTGCCATATAGCTCGGTTTTGGGACCAATTTTGTTCTTTATATATATATATATATATATATATATATATATATATATATATATATATATATATATATATATAAAAATACACATCATTTGGACATTGATATGGGATCCATGATTGCAAAATTTGTGACGACACAAAACTATGCAGTAGTGTCTCATCTAAAGCAGAGGTGGATATATTGATGGCGGATTTAGATAAAATTCTAGAATGGTCTGTAAGCTGGCAAATGCAGTTTAATGAAGATAAATGTACAGTCATCCCCGTGAATAGATCCAATATGGAACATAAGTACAGAATCGGTGAGAACAATATTAGATAGATAGAAAAGGAAAGGGACCTAGTGGTTATAATGGATCATACAGGTAAGGTGAGTGAGCAAGCCCAGGTAGCAGTGAAAAAGGCAAATGCAATGTTAGGTATGATAATAAAAAATATTAAAAATAGGAGCAAGGAAGTGATAGTCAAACTGTATAAAGCATTAGTTTGACCTAGATTGGAGTATTGTGTACAGGTGTGGAGTCCTTATCATACGAAACAGGCTGGAAAGGATACAAAAAAAGAGCGCCAAAGCTGATAGTGAGATTTCAGAATTACATTTATGAGGAACGACTCAGAAATACCGGAATACAGTGTCTAGAAAAGAAAAGAATTTGAGGTGACTTAATACAGGTTTATAAGATAATCAAAGGAACAGATAAATAGACTATAACAAGTTTTTTTCAAAATACAACTACCTACAAGAACAAGCGGGCATAGCTACAAATTAACTAAAGAGAGGTCCAGATTAGATATTAGGAAATATTTTTTAGTCAGAGTGGTGATGAATGCTTAGAATGCATTGCCACAGGAAGTAGTGGAGGCAGGGACAATTAATGCATTTAAGAATAAATTGGATGCACATAGCTTTTAGAGCAAGGTAATGTAAATGAAACTGGTTGTATACAGACTCTGCAGTCTTCTAAACCAGTATAAAGACGTTAAGTTAAGTTTCTAGGTTAGTCTGATTGTCATTTGAAATGCGGTTTCATAATGGTGAGGTTGTCATTTCAATGCACAACCTTCTTTAGTCACCATGCAAGAGAGGAAACAGCTGACCTACTCTTTTTGCCCTGCAACCACTCGGGTTTGTTAAGATTCATTGGTCATATTAAAAGACAACACCTCACTGAACATAATACTGAAAGGAAGGGCGAACATGGCAGAAATAATGTGTAGATAGTATCAAAAGACGGACAAGGATAAGCAAGCAGGCAAGAGACACAGAACGTTGGAGATCATGATTGCCGTCGACCTCTGCACTTAAACTGAATGGAATGAAAAGCGCACATTTCTGAACTACCCAGGGACAGCTGAAGTCCTGTAAACAGACAGAACTAAGGAAAGGAGTCAATGACATTGGCTGCTTTCGTGATTCCAACAGTCATATTAAAAGAGAAGATAAGGATTATGTGATGCGCCGATGAAAATGTGAGAACAATTAGTGAATTACAATTCATAAACAGTGTACCGACGGTATAGTGGTATAACATTTACACACATACGAGGATAGGCTGTAGAGACTAGCAACTACATTTGCCTAACCTGGTAGTGGTTTTGTGTTTTATATATTTATATTATTTTTAGCACGGGTCAGTGGGTTAGAGTTACTATTGTATGTTCCGAAAACACGCTGCTGTTTTATTTAATGTACGACTTATATTTACATGTATTATACATTGTCAACGATGTCAAGATGATGTGTGACTGTGTGTAACTTCATGTAAATGTTGAACTGAAAAACATGCATGATTTGATAGAGTATAGATAGTACCCCAACACCCGAGTCAACACAATTAAACTGCATGACAAGTGAAACTTAGTTACTTAGTTAGTACTACTACTACTAGTACTATACTAACTACTACTACTACTGATCAATTAAATGAGCAAGGGATTCATATTTCCCCATAGTACGACCGGAGTTATGAGCGTATTCAGAACCGTTATTGTGTATAATTTATAGCACGTCCATGTGTCGGTTTTTATACTATCTCGTTACTACGTTATAAAACCTGGAGGACAATAGTCGACCTGATTTGTAGCCCTAATCCAACTCACGTCTGGCCCAACTATTTGCAGCAAGGTTGTCTAGGCCAGAACGAGACCCTGACACACTTTAGTCCCCAGTCACAACACTATCAGCACCTTACAGACGGAACACTTTCTCTGGTCGATGAACCGCTGACCTCCAGTGCAAACGCATCCTGGTCTGGAGACCGTCCGTTGATTTATGAACGTGCACTAGAGAAACGTGTGTTGTATTAGAAGTATAGGACTACTAAATGGTTTATTATTCCAAGAATAGTGGTTCCAGACATGCAACCACTGAGAATTCTTCGTGCGCAATGTAAGTGCGCATAAGTAGACGGAAATTGCGTCAGTGATTTAGAAAGCCAAAAAAAACTGGATATAACAGGGATTGGATTCATCCTGCATCTTACTTTGTCTTAATAGGTATTTCTCTTCACATATATCCTCAAACTCACTGGCGTGGCTACACTAAGTTTCGATAGCGACGGATTTCTGAATATGCTGACCTTGCTGCAGCCTTGGGCCTCTAACATCCGGGCATACCCATAGGTGCTCAGTCTTTCTCATCAAATGGCGTAAGGTATGGACGCTGATGGTCCCTGTTGCACGCTGGTTGTACAATCCTGCGCTGTAATCGCATGCGCCCCACTCCGCTCGAACCTCGTTTAATGTCGAAACTTTGCAGTCTGTAGATTGCTGCTTCATCTATTGCGGTGTCGTCATCCAGCAGGCGGTCATTGATTGATTTCAAAATGTCACTTCTATCCCTCACTAATGTGGCCATGATGGGAGCTTATGAAGCCAAGATGTCAGCTCTTTCATTGCCCTGAATCCCGGCATGAGCAGGACAGTAGACCCAGGTCAACGCCTGGAGGTTTGAGGCCTCAACAGCAGCTATCCACTCGTACCTAAGCCATCCCTTCTGTACTTTTTGAAGTACGACTTGCGCGTCTGTCACGATGACTGCCTTTGTAATAGAAATCTCAGATATCCATTTCAGTACTGAGGTCACTGCCCTCACTATGCGCTCTTGTTCTTGTAGGTTGTTGTATTTTGAAAAACTTGTTAAAGTCTAATTTATCCGTTCCTTTGATTATCTTATAAACATGTATTAAGACATTTCGAATTGTTCTCTTTTCTAGACACCGTATGCCGGTTTGATTAAACTGAATGTGCCCGCCTCCCTGCTCCATCTTTAATCTCCCCATCATGTATGCTTTTGAAACCAAAATCGAAGTTCTTTTGTTGCCGTTAAGCTCAGCCTGACCAGGACAGAAGATACATTCAAGCTCTTTGCGGGTTGAGTCCAATGTGCCCGTTATCTACTCATACTGTAACCATTTTTCCGGATCGCTGTGGTCGAGCGATAAGCCACTCGCCCCTCAAAGCGATGAACGGAAAACGGTATGTGTTTGAGCCCTGCATGTTTCAAGCAATGCCTGGTCTCATAGGTGGGACCAGAGTGCCTGCATCCTGAATTGCCTGCAATCATCTTGACTCAAGTCCTGCCACTGGCTCAAGGTGGTTCGGGACCAGAGAATGAGGCTGATAACCAGCGCAGCGTCTTTCTTATTATAATCCAAATACAGCGTAAGTTACATCATCAAGACAAAAACCGTCTGGTGATATCGCCATCATTGCTTGCGATAGGCAACTGACTTTAACCATCCCTTCAGTACCTTGCCAAGTAAAGACAAAGTGTCGTACACAATGAACGCCATTGATAATGAGATACAAAATCTCGCTTTCAAACAAACCCCAAAATACCAAAATAAGTCTTAACGGCAAATACCTGCGGCCAAACGACAACCCAAACTACATGGGAGTCACATTTGATCGGCGCATGACATGGAAAAGTCAGATCGAGAGAAACCGAATGAGAGCCAGAGAAAGAATGGCGATCATGAGGAGACTTGCTGGCACAAGCTGGGGAGCAGACGAAAGTATACTAAAGAAACTGTACACTGGAAGAGTGAGACCAGTTCTCGAGTATGGCATTGCGGAATGCACAACAGCAGGAAAGGCGAACTTCGATAAAATTAGCAAACTTCAAAACCAATCCATGAGAGTTATAACAGGAGGCATGAAGTCAACGCCAATTGTAGAACTTGAAAAGATTACAAAACTGCAATCCATGACCGATAGAAGAGACTGCAGAGCCCAGCAGCAAGCAGAGAAACTCAGAAGACTGACTGACCATCCAATGCATCAGAGACTAAATAACTTTGGAAATGGGAAACTAAAGCGGAGAAACTTTGCAGAAATAGCCAAAGCAAAGATGAGCGAAGACCCTATGAACGCAATAACAACACCAAAGCCCATCCCTATTGTACGCAAACCTACCTGGAGACAGCATATATTTTCAGAGGTGGTAGAATATATACCAGGTATTGGAAACAAAAACAGCCAGACTGAAAACGAAAGAAGAGACATAACCCTGAGGTACATAACGAAAAACTACATAAGCATGGACTGGACCCATGCATACACCGACGGTTCTGTAACAAACACAACACAGAACGGAGGGGCAGGGGTATTCCTGAGCCTACCAAATGGTAGAAAAATAACACGGTCAGTGGCAATTGGAAAATACTCAAGCAATTTCAGAGCGGAAGCAGAGGCATTGAGGGCTGCAGTAGAAGAAATGGTAACAGACAAAAGAAATAAAAGCCACATAGTCCTGCTTACAGATGCCCTGGCCGTAGTCACAGCACTAAAAAGCCAGAAAAGTACTGAACTTAATGACTTAAGAGCAGTACTCTGTCAACTATGCCAGTAGTCAGCACCAAAAAGAGTAATTGTACAGTGGGTTCCATCCCACTGCAACATCCAAGGCAACGAGGAGGCAGACATACTGGCAAAAGAAGGGACAAGACTACCACAACCAGATACTAGTGTGACGTACGAAGAGTCAAAAAGGCTTATTAGAGCTAGATACATGACCAAATGGGAAACCGAACACACTGGCTACACAAAAAACGATGCCTATTACTAGTTGAACAGAAGAGAGCCGGTCGTGGTCTTCAGACTTCGCACAGGCCACAATAGACTGAGGTACCACCTATTCAATAAATTGAAAATAGGTGGCACTGACGAATGCACGTGCGGTACCGGGAAAATCACCGCTGAACATTTGCTGCAAAACTGCCCGACATACAAGGATCAGAGAAAGCACATGTGGCCATCACCAATGGCAATACTATACAAGCTCTATGGCAGTGTCGACAGCCTCAAGATGACCGCTGCTTTTTTCGAAAAAATAAAGGTTGACGTCTGACAGCGTACGAAAAAGAAGAAGAAGAAGAAAAAGAAGAAGAAGAAGATACCAAATGAGCAACACAAAACCGAAGTACCTACCCCGTGTCCATCCTCATGATGGGCATTTTCTCATTGTACAAATCTTTGCATTCCCTGTCCAATGTGAAGGTTGTGTACAAGTGTACAAAGTATTCACTTGATGCCTCTTGGCAAGAATCCTCGAGGAAGCCCAACCCATAGATCAGGCTGGGTTCAGGCGCACCTATAGCACGCTGGACCACATAACCACGAGTTGCCATTTGATTGAGGCAGCAACAGAGCACCCCACACCGCTAGTGTTGACATTCATCGACTACAAAAAGGCGTTTGACTCGATCGAACCAGAATATGTATGGAAAGCTCTGGAAGAGCATGGAGTGAAAGCTGGCTACATAGACATGTTGAAACGTTGCTTTGATGGATACACCACCATCATTCGTCCATTCACATGACCGATAACTATCGCCAGCGAGAAATGTATACGACAGGACGACCCCATCTCGCCCAATCTTTTCTCTGCATGTCTTGAGTCAGCGATGAGATATTGAGACTGGAGCGAGTACGACATCGACAGAGACGGGGGATTACTCAACCATCTAAGATTTGCCTACAATATCACAATTATAACATAGACAGCCGCCGAAGTGACACAGATCCTAGCATCGCTGGAAACGGAGGGAAAGAAAGCGAACCTCACCATAAATATTAGAAAAAAACGAAAGCTATGCCCAACCGCTTTGTGGAGTCCAAACTTGTATCCCTAAATGATACACCATTGGAGGATGTCGACGAATACGTCTACCTCGGCCGCCTTCTCAACATCTGTCTCGGCCGCCTCCTCAACATCTACCTCGGCCGCCTTCTCAACATCTGTCTCGGCCGCCTCCCCAAAATCTACCTCGGCCGGCTTTTCAACATCTGTCTCGGCCGCCTCCTCAACATCTACCTCGGCCGCCTCCTCAACGTCTACATCGGCCGCCTCCTCAACATCTACCTCGGCCGCCTCCTCAACATCTACCTCGGCCGCCTCCCCAACATCTGCCTCGGCCGCCTCCCCAACATCTATCTCGGCCGCCTCCCCAACATCTGCCTCGGCCGCCTCCCCAACATCTGCCTCGGCCGCCTCCCCAACATCTGCCTCGGCCGCCTCCTCAACATCTACCTCGGCCGCCTCCCCAGCATCTACCTCGGCCGCCTCCTCAACATGGAAAATAACTTTAAGCCCGATTTTGCCAGGCGCCGTCGAGCAGGCTGGACCGCCCTCGACTCGATAATGTCGCCATAAGAGACATCAGACTGCCAGCAGACAAATTGGACTCAGTGGTTCTACCAGCGCTGTGCTATGGACTTGAAACCTGGTCTTTGACTAAAGCCATGGAGAACCAGCTAAGTACAACACATATTTCGTGGGCCTATCACTTAGGCAACAACGCCAGATGGGCTTACACCACAGTGACAACCGGGCATTGTCCCACGTCAAGAATGTCATCCATCATGCCAACAACTCCAAGCACCGCTGGGCTGGCCATGTAGTCAGAAGGAAAGACAAACGCTGGAGCACAGCAGTCACTCCGTGGTACCCGCGATGCAAAAACAGACCACCTGGCAGACACCCTCCCCCCCCCCCCCCCCCGCCCATACCCCACTAGATGGCAAGATTCGCTCCAGCTGCACAAAACTCTTAACTTAACGTCTTTATACTGGTTTAGAAGACTCTGCAGAGTCTGTATACAACCAGTTCCATTTACATCACCTTCCTCTAGAAGCTGTACGCATCCAATCTGTTCTTAAATGCATTGACCGTCCCAGCCTCCACCACCTCACTTGGCAATGCATTCCAAGCATTCACTACTCTCTGGCTAAAGAAATACTTCCTAATATCTAATCTGGACCTCTCCTTTGTCAACTTGTAGCTGTGCCCTCTTGTCCTTGTTGGTGGTTGTACTTTAAAAAACTTGTTATAGTCTACTTTATCCATTCCTCTGATCATCTTATACACCTGTATTAAGTCACCACGAATTCTTCTCTCTTCTAGACACTGAATGCCAGTTCTTTTTAATCTTTCTTCATAACTGTAATTCTGGAATCCCACTATCAGCTTTGTCGCTCTTTTTTGTATTCTCTCCAGCATGTCTATATCCCCTCTCTGATAAGGACTCCACACCTGTACACAGTACTCCAATCTAGGTCTAACTAATGCTTTATACAGTTTGACGATCACTTCCTTGCTCCTATGTTTAATATTTCTTTTTATCATCCCTAACATTGCATTTGCCTTTTTCACTGCTACCTGAACTTGCTCCCTCACCTTACATGTATGATCTATTATAACCCCTAAGTCCCTTTCTTTATCTATCTTTCTAATATTGTTCTCTCCTATTCTGTAATTATGTTCCATATTGGATTTACCCATGTGGATGACTGTACATTTATCTACATTAAACTCCATTTGCCAGATTACAGACCATTCTCGAATTTTATCTAAATCCGACCTCAATATATCCACTTCTGCTTTAGATGAGGCACTACTGCATAGTTTTGTGTCATCAGCAAATTTTGCAATAATGGATCCCATACCTATGTCCAAATCATTTATATATATCAAGAATAAAATTGGTCCCAAAACCGAGCCCTGTGGCACTCCACTTTTCACTTCACACCACTCAGAGTACTCCTTATTTATACCCACCCTTTGCCTTCTTCCCGTTAACCAATTTTCAATCTATTTGGCAACTTCCCCACCTATTCCTTGTGATTTTAATTTTCGAAATAATCTTTGATGAGGTACTCTATCAAAGGCCTTTGCAAAATCCAGATAATTAACATCCACTGGCTACCCTTTATCTAACATTTTGGTAACCTCCTCCATGAATTCTAATAGATTTGTTAAGCATGATCTCCCTCTAGTAAACCCATGCTGACTATTTCTAATTAGATTAAATTTGTCTAAATGCATTACAATGTTTTCTTTGATTATTGACTCTAACAATTTACAGACTATGCTCGTTAAGCTCACAGGTCTATAGTTTGCTGGATCTGCCTTTTTGCCCTTTTTGAATAAGGGGATCACTCCCGCATCTTTCCAATCCCGTGGAACAATCCCTCGTGCAAGTGATTGAGAACATAATATAGCCAATGGTTTTGCTAATTGGTCTCTGATTTCAAACAGCAATTTCGATGAATACCATCTTGACCTGGACATTTATTCACTTTCAACCCCTCCAATTTTTTAAAAACCATTTCCTCTGTAATACAGATTGATCCTAATCCTGCTGTATCCATGTCTCTTTGAAAAATATCTACAGGCTCTGGGATCTTGGAGCAGTCTTTTTTTGTGTACACTGTGCCAAAGTAGTGATTGAGTAGATTTGCTGCCTCCCTATTTTCACCAATTGTTTTTCCTGTGCTGTCTATGAGAGGGCCTACTTTGTCCTTTGATCTTTGTTTATTTCTAACATAAGAGAAGAAGCTTTTACTATCAGTCTTGATCCTCTGAGCAAGTTTCTTTTCGAAGTCTATCTTTGCTGTTTTATTCGCTTTCTGAGATATGTATTGCTTGTCCAAATATTTAAAATATGTTTCTTTTGATTTACCTGCCTCTTTATATTTTTTCCATGCTTTATTTTTAGCTCTTCTACATTTAACTACAATTTTAGTGATCCACTTTTTACGCTTGGGGTAATATGGAACACATTCCTCTTTTAGCGCTTCGAGAACTGCTTTAAAACTCACCTACTCCTGTTCAACATCTGTTCCTCTGACAATATCTTCCCAGATTATGTGGTTCGCTGCCTCTTTCATCCTCTTAAGATCTGTCTTAGAGTAGTCATATGTTCGCGTGTTTATGTTCACTTCTTTCCCTGCAATAAGATCCCATCGGATGATTTCATGGTCACTTGAGCCAAACAGTTCCCCTACGGTAACGTTTTCAATCAGTTTTCAATCAGTTTTCAATCACTCGCGATCCTAAAACAAAGAAGTAAGTCATCCACTGGACAACCCGTATCCGAGACACAATCGACTGGAAACCAAGATGAGACCAGCACAAAATCAAAGAACATAGCATTGCTCGAGCCCAGCCCGTTAAGCAGAGAAATGAAGCGAGCTACTACCAACTCGCACAAGGGGCCTGCATAAGGGATAAGGCCTTGTAGATGCACAGGTCGACAAGGACTGAGACTAAGATGAAGGTAACTCAGTCTTAGTCTAATTTTATTGTCAGTATGAATCTATTATTTCCCTTTGATAATTCTCAACTGCAAGAAGTCTGAGCGCAAAAAGTGAACTGTCTTCACAGCTGAGCGATCCAGGTGCAGTCCAAAATTGAAGCGGTATTTTTTTTTCCCCCAACTCTAACGGATCCTTAATTCGACCTATCCTAAAACATTAGGTACCAGAACAAGTCGGTGATATAAAGGCGGCAGGCATGATACTGAGCACAAGAAAATATGGGTAACACTGTCTTTCATTTTTTGTTTATTTGCATTGCGTACCAACAATAACTATCATTTTTTTTTTCGTTAAAGGCTTGCCGTATGGAGAAGGAACGGCTTTCTCAACCTCCGATCGAAGTCATTTAGGTTATATTTCGACTTATCGGCCAGTTTGAGTGTGTGCATGGGTTTGTAATAAGGTGTTGCGTATGTTACACTTTTGCATTTTGAAGTACATTATTTTGCCAATCCTTACTGTACGGGGTGAAGCATATATATATACGAGGGACGTTCAGAAAGTAATGCACGACATCATTTTTCTCAACTAATGCTGAAAATAGAAGCATGAAATTTTGCACACTTAAAAAATTGGCATGTGTCGATTGTGTGTACCAAATTACAACGCAATAGACCAAATAATACAACTGCATTAAACCATTGAAATGGAGCATGTTAGCAACTTGCGTTAAAAGCGGCGAATTGTGATATAATTTTTTTTGTTGCAGAGAAAGAAATTGTTGTGAACATTCACAAGCGTTCATGTGATGTGTGCGAGCGTTTTGTAATCGACATGAGTACGGTTAGTAGCTGGTTTCAAAGGACCAAAGAATCAGGAAGTGTAGATACGAGGCTGCTTGATCGGCCCCGCAGTGGACGTCCTGTCACAGCCACCATCACAGATATGTTGAAATACGCTGAGGGCATTATTCGTACTGTTAGATGAATCACTACTCAACAACTGACCTTACAGCTGTCAATCAGGATTGGTACTGCAATTGCAGTTATAACAACTTCGGATTTTCTAAGGTTTGCGCAAGATGAGTTTCTCAAAGTCTCACAAATGACCACCAATTGCAGTTATAACAACTTCGGATTTTCTAAGGTTTGCGCAAGATGAGTTTCTCAAAGTCTCACAAATGACCACCAATTGCAGTTATAACAACTTCGGATTTTCTAAGGTTTGCGCAAGATGAGTTTCTCAAAGTCTCACAAATGACCACCAATTGCAGTTATAACAACTTCGGATTTTCTAAGGTTTGCGCAAGATGAGTTTCTCAAAGTCTCACAAATGACCACCAATTGCAGTTATAACAACTTCGGATTTTCTAAGGTTTGCGCAAGATGAGTTTCTCAAAGTCTCACAAATGACCACCAATTGCAGTTATAACAACTTCGGATTTTCTAAGGTTTGCGCAAGAT